>PQXP01000369.1:0-26157 GCA_002973495.1 Apiotrichum akiyoshidainum | reverse complement strand
TTGGCTGTAGAGAGGAGAGATTGCAGGAAAAACAATGTTACACGCTGGCGCCGTTGCCATCGGGGCTGAATGCAGCAGAGCTACAGTGGCTAGCCCGACCACACCGCATGGCGCCCCCGCGTGTGCCGTCCACCTGGTCTGCGCAGCAATCCGCATGCATTCGACGTACGAGATTTGGCCCTGCTCGCGACCAAGAGCATGCTGATCGCCATCTCCAACACCAACCGTGCTATCAGCAGCCAGCAGGGACCGGCACGCTGAGCACCGCCGCCGGGATTCTGGGCAGCTGATAAAATGAGAATCGGCGATGGCCGATGAATAACCGCCCGAACCGCCAAGGCCGTCACTGACCCAAAGAATCAGAACAAGCACCATGAGGCCGCAACGGGCTGCCTGCCCACTTGCTTTGCTGTACATATATCTCGTCCGGGCGCTCGACACTGACCACTGTTCCCACTGCTAATCGCGACCATGCGCCCCGCTTCCCCCACCCCCGGCTGCTTCTCCATGTTCCGCCGCAAGGCCTCCCCGAAGGAGTGCAAGTGCGAACAGGCCTCGTCTGCTGCTGTCCGCACGGCCCCCGAGGTGGACTGGACCCCTGTTGGACCCCCACCCGCTCGGCCCAAGTACGAACACTACGATGTGTGCGGCTGCGGGGCTATCCCCCAGTTTGACCTTAAGATTGCCGACCTCGAGCTCCCGCCGTATCTCCCTGGCGAGGCGTTCTCCTCGGAGGTGAGCTTGCCCACATTGAGCACAACTAACCCCAGGTCCGCGACACGATCCGCGCGACCATCGACTCGTACACTGAGAAGCTGACCACCCTTTCGCTGTGGATATCGGACCACCCCGAGCAAGGCTTTGAGGAGTTTCAGTGCTCGGACAAGCTCGCGGCGTTCCTGATGGAGGAGGGCTTCCCCGTTGAGCGCTCGTACAAGGGCCTCACGACTGCGTTCCGCGCCGCCTACACGCACGGCGAGGGCGGAAGGACGTTTGCGTTCAACTCCGAGTACGATGCGCTCCCCACTATCGGCCACGCATGCGGCCACAACCTCATCGCCGTCGCCGGCGTCGCGGCCCTTCTCGGAATGCGCGCCGCGATGAAGAAGCACGACATTGCCGGAACGACCGTGCTCATTGGCACTCCCGCTGTACGTCCTGAAGGCGTATTACCGGCTTGGGCCCCGCTGACATGACAGGAAGAGGGCGGCGTCGGCAAGGGCATTCTCCTCGAGCGCGGTGGCTGTGAGCTTGTCAACCTTGTCATTAGCTAACAGCAGACAACGGGGTCGACGGTTGCATGATGATCCACCCTGTGGGTCTCCCGAACGGCGAGGGCGGCGTCGCCGCGGTCACGCCCACCCTCGCGATCCAGACTATCAACGTCGCGTTCCACGGCCGCACCGCCCACGCCGGTGGCGCGCCGTGGGATGGCGTCAACGCGCTCGACGCTGCGAATATTGCGTACAGCGCCATCTCTGCCATGCGCCAGCAGATGCACCCCACCGACCGCGTGCACGGCATCATCAAGCAGGGTGGCGAGGCCCCGAACAGTAAGTGGAGTGCTACAGGCGAATGCGACGGACGCGCAGTACGACGCGACGTACGGCCAGCTGACATTAGTCATCCCCGACTACACCTCGATGCGCTTCTACGTGCGCGCGCAGAGCGCAAAGGGCGTCAATGAGCTCATGACCAAGGTGAAGAACATCTTCGATGCGGCAGGCAAGGCCACTGGCTGCACTGTCAAGTATAACACCGAGCGAGTCATGTATGACCTCAAGAACAACCTGCAAATGTCGGTGAGTACCCACAAGGTTTGTTTTGGGGCGCAACTGACACCTCCAAGGAGGAGTTTACCTCTGCCATGTCGGACGTCAGCCTGCCGACCCACATCGCGCTCAAGGACTTTAGCCAGGCGGGCGGCTCGACCGACTTTGGCAACGTCACGTACGCCATGCCCGCTTGCCACCCCCACTACGCTATCCCCTGCGTTCCCGGCCGCAGCAACCACACACCCGAATTCATGGAGAAGTGCCGCTCCCCCGAAGCCCACGACTACACCTTCAAGTTTGCCGCGGGCATGAGCTGCGTCGGCGCCCGGTTCATTGCAGACGCAAAGTTTGCCCAGGAGGCGAAGAAGTGGTGGGAAGAGGACATGAAGGACGCGTAGAGTGGTTGAGAGAGCAGGCGAAGATCGCTACGGCCATTTCGGGGAGTGAGTTGTATCAATTGATTGACAAAATGCAAACAGATATTTGTTCACAATTTTCATTGATAACTACATCATTTATACGGACTGCACATAGTGACGCATGCGAGAGCTGGGCTCGCAGACATGACGATGAATGGCGGCTGAGGGGACTCGACAATACACAATGGGGAATGGGGATGGGTAACGGGAACGGGAACGGGAACGATGTCGATAGAGAGGGTGGGTGTCGCTGAACTCGAATCGTTTCTCATACTGGTTTGCGGGTGCGCTGGCGCTGTTTTGCTGGTCGCTACTTCGTTTGCTTCTGCTTGTCTTGTTTGTCATGCTTCTCTCTTTCCCCCTCGCCTCTGGCTGGTTGCTGGCCGAGTGCTTGCTGCCTCAACCACTCGTCTCGACGACGCTGGCGCTGTCGTCCCACTCCCTGCCTTTTCACTATCAAGCATCGCCAATCATTCTCCAGTCTCTCCCCTAGGGGGACATGTTGCGCGGCGGCTCAATAGTAGGGGACCTGGGCTTGGAAGGCAGGCCCCATAGGCCGTCACCAAACCCCAACTTGTTGCCAGAGAAGCCACCCTGCCTGTTGTTGCGGGGCCCAGAACGCTGCTGGTTGCGACGGCCCCTCCTGTTGCCTTCCATACTGTCCCGAGGGTCACCCCAGCCGTAGGCCATCTGTTGATCGTATGGGAAAGTTGGGGACTGGTGAGAGAACTTGGGGTCGAAATGCGATCCAATTGGGTCCGGGAACTTGCTGCCAATGGGGGGCAGCGGCGAGGCGCGACGCCCACCCATGTCCGGGTTGAAAGGAGGGAAGCGGTTCGTGAGGAATGGCGAAGTCGCTTTGGCCATATCGGGCAATGATGTCCCCTGGCTCAGCGGACGATCGGGTTCATGACCGCCAGTATAGAGAGGGAGGAGTGGAAGAGGAGGCGACGCAGCGACCGAGGGAGGCGGGGGCGCGAGGAGAGGCATCGGAGAGGGAGACGGCTCGTCGAGGTGGTGCTCCTCACGGTATTGCTTGAGCTGGACTGGATCGTAGTGCACTTTGAGCACGCCGTCCTCGAACGTAGATCCAACAGGGACCAGAGTCGACTTGTTGTCATGGTGAAGCTGCTCCCCGTTACCAGTCCTCGGTGAACCTAGAGTGGGGACGGGTGCCGTGGTGTGGGCCGCGGAAGGCTGGACCGATTGGCCAGAGGTTGTAGGCATTGGGGTTGGAGTGCCAGAGGGAGAGGCGGGCTGGGTGTGGAGCGAGTTCGTATTAGACGGCCGAAGGGAATCGACTGGGGTTGCCAACGCGCCAGGCTCATCGAAGGCTGTCTTCTGCTGCTCGGCAGAGAACGAGTACTGGTATGGGTTCGGGTAGAAACCAACACCCATCTGCCACATTATCTGTACGGGTCAGCCCTGAGATACTTGGCGTCGACTCACAGGCATCATCGGCGGGACCGAGTGGAGTCGAGTGTCCTGCTCAATAGAGGGAGGAGGTGCAGACCCAGGTGCGGTAGGCACAGGGAGAAGCCAGGGTGGCATCCACTGAGGCATGGAGAGCGGGTTCATGAGCGACATCCAGCGGTGGGGGTATGTTGGCGGCAGAGGGCTAGACGCGGGGGATGATGTCGGAGGGGCCAAAGGAGGGGGTGCCTCAGTGGGGAGGGCAACAGTCTTGATCGCGGGCGTTGGGAGTGGACCAGTGTACTGGTACTGGTGGGCGATCGAAGGGCTGATGGCACGACCATTGGGGTCGACGTACATTGCGCGCGCCTTGAGAGTTAGTGGAGTCCAACACGGAAGCACTTACCTGAACATCCATGGGCAGCACTTTGCGCGGCTCGACCTTGATAGCAGAGCCAAATGAAACGGCGCCATTCTAAGAGTAAGAACAGATAAGTGAACTGCTTACCTCGTAGTTGATGGCAGCCTGCGCAGCAGAGGCGTCCTGGAACAGAACACGAGCCGTGCCGTACGTTCCGATCGAGGTGAGGGGATTGTACTCGACACCCACCTGGAGTCAGCTTTTCCAGAAGTACACACTCACGATCTTTCCATAGACCTCGAAGCGCTTCAGCAGGGTCAGTGAGGTCTCCTGCTCCTTGACGAGACGCCCAACAAAAATGGCCGCATCGTCGATGTACCGAGGGTGGCCATCAGCCATCTCCTCGCGAATGACACGGCCGCGGTATGTTAGGACGACCTGGCGCTTCAGGTGGGGGTATTCCTCTAAAGATTCGATGGGTTTAGCAGGCAAGCCCGGGTAGGAAGCAGGGAGTGTAATTTCCTGAGGGGAAGAGCAACCGCTGAACTTGACGGGAGCCATGCCTGCTGCCTTGGTAGCGTCCTCGTTCTGAAGAGGGACGTTTTGAACGGGGATGTTGGGAACCTTGGCGCGACCATCCTCCTCGTCGCCCCATCGATCTGCCTCCCGAGCATATCGAGAAACCAGGCCAGGAACAACAGAGAGGGACTGGAGTCAGTTCCAGGTATCCTTGATACTGATACTTACGGTCATGAGGTGCTTGGCCTCGCTGAGGCTTCCAACGCCAAACACCCATCCAGCGGAAGGAACCGGAGGAGGGACAGTCTCATAAACTTCCACAAAGAAATCGGCCAGCTGTGGGACGAACTTGGTGTCAGCAGATGAGTCTCAACTTTCCACTTACATCTTTCTCTGGGACACTGGAATCCAAGCGGAACTCGTGAAGGAACACAAACTCCATTGATCCTCCTCCACCAGTGTACATCTCCTTGAACTTATCGAGCGGGCGATCCAAAATGGCGGCCCGCCAGACTGCCAGCTGGTTCCTGAAGGTGCGAGGAACTGCGTAAATGGTCAATGTCTCGGGGAGTGACACTGGAGCGGTTCCACCAGTGTGAAGTAGAGAGCCGGGCTCCTGATGCGCATCGAAACGCTGGCCTTCGATCTTGACCCAGACGTAAACGAGAGCCTCGAGAGTTGTGCGCTTGATCTTGAGGGTGAAGCTGGTTGTGTTGTTACGGCTATAGCTCGAGCGGAACGTGCACTCCTGATGCGTGGGGTCGGCGAGAACCGCATCGACCGAGCTTTCCTCCTGCAATATCAGCTCAGTTGAAACGGTCGGCTCACCTTGTAGACCACGATGACCCGATCGGTGTTGTTACGGTCTATGCCGTCCATTGGAACACTGTACATTAGCTATTGCCTGTTAGTTGGCACTTACACACAGCGTATAGCGCCCCAGCGGCTAAAGTGGTCAAACATGGTAGTCTTCAGGTCCTCGCAGCGGATAGGGAACGGGGTCCTGTTCCGTTAGATCATGACTGGGCTTTAGAGACTCACGTCACGGTCAGGCGGCGACGGGCAAACGTCGGGCACCACATGGGGTGAGGCTCCCTCTTATACCACTTCGGACCCTGGGACATGGCCTTTTCCAGAACGTACGAACGCTTGGTGGCGCGTTCACCCCCAGCAGTGGAGGGCTGAAGGGACTGCAACGACTGGCCGGAGGGTGGACGCTTCGGGAGATCAGGACGGTCTGTTGGTTGGGTGTTGCTGATATCGGCGGTGGCAGCGTCGGGGGCAACATTGGGAGTGTTCACGGCTGAGGAAGGAATCTGGGAGGCGTTGACTTGAGTGGTGGCCTTGTCGCTGGCCGCGTGGTCCAGAAGAGGCTCCTTGTCTGCAGCCGGGTGCGGCGAAGCCTCCGAGTCGGTGTAGAAGACTGTGACTAGAGGACGTTCCTGTTGAGTGCTGTTGGGGCGCACTAGCACAGATGAGCCTTCAGAAGCGACGCTTTGGTCGTCGCGAATTGATTCAGAGTTGGGGGACGAGACTGGAGGGTTTTGGTGGACAGTATTGACCCACTGGTCGATTCGATCGTCAGCCTGCTCTTCAGAGCTGGGAGGGGCGAGACGGTGCTGGGACATGTGGTGAGCCTGGGGCTCGTCGTTCGTGACCGATTGTTCACGCGGTGCGCCCCACCGGCGGGGATTGGGCACAGCAATGTCGTTGGTGGTAGTCGACATGCCACGACCTAGTAGAAAGACGTTGCGGGCTCCAGTCCAGGTAGAGACGGGGGGAGCATGGGGAGCCTCAGTAGGTGGGTGGTTGAGTCGATGCTTCGTCTCGTTGAACGACTGCACGGCGCGAGGGGTGTGTTGAGCGGAGTCATAAGTTCCCCAGCCACCGTCATCCTCCTCCTCGTTCTTGTCGTCGTTCTCCCCGTCGGAGACCGGTTCCTCCTCGGCGTTCTTTGGATTGGGTGAATTTGTGTTGTTTGATTCGGTTTCAGTGGGCAGAAGCCTAGCGCTCGACGGAGGGGAAGGGCGGAGGGAGCTGGGCTCGCTGTTACTCTCCGTAGGGCGGAGGCTGGCTATCGGGCTGGGAGCCTTTTCGGAGACGCTCTCCAGCGTCTCAGCCGTGTGTGGAGCCATCGGAGTTGACGGGGGTAGGCTCACAGAAGTGCGAGGCCCCTGGCAAGTAAGTTCGGATAGGTCGGGACAAGTACTCACAGACTCATGCGAGTCAGACCCAGCCTTGGACCGGCCGCGAGGCTTAACAGTCAACTTCTTGCGGCCCATGGCCTTGACCGGCTTGGGGATCTGCGATATGGTCAGCGAGACACAAGATCTAAACGAACAATGAGGTTCTCTTCGGGGCGGAACTCGGACGAGGTCCTTTGATAAAGAAGAGGCAAGAGCAGCTGAGAAGACTTGGGGTGGCGGGCAGAAGGGGTGGGCTGGGTCTTGTTAATAGTGTAGTGGTGGCTGCAGAAAGTGGTTGACTCACGGGCTCGCTTTCCTTGTGCGAGGGGCCGTCGGGGGGCTGAGGGTAGTAGTTGTGGTAGTCACGAGGTGGGAATGGAGGTGACTTTACAGTCTGAGGGGTCGTGGGGGACTGAGGGAACTGCAGAGGGTGGAGGGTAATGGGAGCCTGAGCGTAGTGCACGGGCTGGTCTACGGAATGCTGTGGCTGGAGTGACAGGGGAGGAAGGAGGTGGCCAGCGGTGTCGAAACGGTTAGGAGGCGGCTTGCGGTGAGAAGAACGACGAGGCTCAAAGGGAATGGGAAGAGGAGAAGTGTGGGGGCGAGGTGAGGTAGTATTTAGAGGGTAATGTTGCTGCAGCTGCTGCTCTGGAGCATTGTTGCGAGAGTGGGGGGGAGGAGACGCGAGGGGGTTCTGGGAAAAGAATGTGAGCATGGGCAAGAGGTGGTCAGAGCGCTGATCGACGAGGGGAGGGGAGGGGCACGAGGCGGCTTGAGGAGTGGGGGGTTACACAGGCCGTCGTGGTGATCGTGTCATTGTTACTCACGTTCTTTTGGTTCTCAAACCTAGGAGTGGCGGGGTGAGGAGGATTGGACATGATGGGAGGGATGACCGCACCGCCCACTGCGCCGTGTACCGACTGTCAGACACGAGATTGATTGGCAGGGGGATCGGGATGACTGGGGAAGGAGGGAGAACGATGACGAGGTAAAGAGACAAACGAGAGAGAGAGAGAGAGAGAGAAGTGAGTGGATGATGGCGACAGGAAGAGGGATGGGATGGAATGGGATGGAGAGCAAAGAAGAGGAGAACAAGATGACATGCACAGCGTAAGCAGCAGTGTTGGTGGCGAGCATGGCTGGCTGGCTGGCTGGGGGAGGGAAGGCACAAAAGCTGGTGCGAGGCAAGCTGACATTCCCACCGTCGGGGCAACGAGGCCAGCATGTGTATGTGTGTGTGTGTGTGTGTGTGTGGATCGTGTGTGTGTGGATCGTGTGGATGTGCCTTCCCTCGCGCCCTCGCCCCTCGCTCCTCGCAACCTTCCTCCTTCCCTTGCTCCTCCTTTCTCTTGGTGGTTGTAGTTGTTTGTGGCATCTGGACCACACCAGTCTGCTGTACCACCACCAACGCCCATGTCCATGCCAGCAGAGACGAGCGCAACCTCCCTCACCTGGGGTGGAGGGTCCCAGGTTGAGAGACCGAGAGACCGAGAGACCAAGAGACCGAGACACTCGGTCCGCATCATCCGATAGACGAACCCTGTGTAATCACCACGTGAGAATCCAACAGAAGCGCTAGAAGCGCGAGAGGCGCTAGAGGCACGCTCGAGGCGCAAGGCGCCGGTGAGGCATGAACAGCGGACGGATCGACAGACATGCCCGCGCACGAGCCAGATAATGGAAAGGCTGCAGTGGATGTGGCCGGCAGAGTAGGATTGTATGCCTTGGGGCACCCTAGCACATGCGCCATGCAAGGGGGGACCTGTCGAACACTCAGCAGTTGGCTGTTCCATCCACGGCTGTGGCAGTGGCAGAAAGGCACGGTGAACACCAAGAGCTGTTGATCGACGAGCGCTTCTTGCTGGTGAGGCGAAAATGATCCAACATGCCTGGTGCACGGCATGCTTCTACCCAGAGTGTGTGAGCATGGAGCGGTTCTGACCCGCCTTGGCGCCCCCCCTGCGCCGTTGCCATCCCCTCCATCTAACATCACCACGAAGCAAAGGTCTCGGCGGTCCTTGGCGGTTATTTGCAACCCACCCACTCATCGCCGGCGGAAGTCTCCACCACTGGTCCTATCAACCAGGACAGGACGCCGCTCCATCTTTCAACTCTCATCCTCTCCAGGTGACAAGGCAAGCTGAAGAACACACAGACCGTGATGTGGATACGCAAGTCGTGTTCAGCACGTCAGAATCTGCAGAGAAAATTTACTTGACCAACCGCTCAAGTGCTCACCATATTTCCATCCTCAAACCCATACACAATTCTATCTCCGCCGAGAGCTGCTAATCATGGATACACACTGCGCGGTTACGTTACTGCCCTCCACGATCCACGATTGCGGCCCATCAGTCCGTTATCCCTGCAACTTTGACGAGCATGTGAGGGGTTGTAGAACGGGAGCGACAATCTCCCGAAGCCACGCACCAGCGATCAGTAATCAGCGGTCAATGAGGGTGAAGTCAAAGCACATCTTTGCCACCGGCCTCGGCAGAGCATCCAGTGGACGGAACGCCAGCCAGTAAGCCAAAGTTTGGTTGGCGGGAGATTGCAGCAGACAAGGTGATCATCGAAAACTCTTACGCTGGAGATAGAGCGCTGTCGTTGGATCCAGGAGCCAAAGAAGTTCTCACTGAACGGGCCGAACGAATCCGCCGCCGTGTCCGCGTTCCGGTTTCGGCTCCGTCTTCGGGTCCCTCGCAAAGCAAGAGCGCTGCATGAGTGGAACGAATAAGACGACCGCAAGCGGCCATAAGGTCCATCACTTTCAGGCCTGCTGATCAGTCAGGCAAGTTTGTTCTCCATCCCCCTTGAGCCTTCAGGTAGTCCCCATCAGAGGGAACAAACCTGAATAGAAACAACTTTGGAATGGGGATGATTTGCGACAGTGACCAAGGCGWGWTCAGGGTAGGAGAGTCTAAATGCTGACAGTGATGGCCAGTTGAAGATAAATGGATTCCAAATGAGATGGTGGCACTGGCGATCGCTTGCTGGCCCTATGGAACCTTGAGGGCCAGCTTGTGTCCGGCTGTATACGGTAATATATTAAGTTTATGGTCTGCCCAACGCCAGGATCTACGGATTCCAATGCTGCGCCGATACGAGTCCCAACTCCCCAAGAAGGCCGGAGTTCCTATTTTCCTCGTCTAGGGAAATTGAGGATCTGCAGACAGGCTCTCCTCAGGTGCAGTGTTCAGTGACACTCACGAGTGCCGAGCAAAACCTAAGAAAACTTCCCTAAGCTTGGTCAATATCAAGGTGAACGCCATGGAGAGGTTTGACCACGGGAGTGGTAGACAGCTTTGATTCTGCAGTAGTTGCTCGAATCACCAGCTTTTCCACAGTTGGATGAGTGAGCCTCTCACGTATGTGAATGAACCACATATTTCCCAAGCAAGGCAACACCTGCTCCAAGCAGTGGCCAAGCATAGCCACGACCCATTGTTTGGCCCGCTGAATGGAGGCTACGAGGAAAGATGCCGCGGTCAGCCCACAGCCAGCTAGCGACTATTCTAAGCCGTTGAATTTATCAGTGAGTCAACACTCTGGCTCTGGCTCCCGCGAAGCGCCCCAGTCTCAGAGTCTTCTTTAAGAAGTTGGACCATCAAAAGCATCGCTTCGGAGTCGGTACCTCCGGAAGCCCCACCGGCTGTTGCTCACTTTGGCGGACTTTCCAGAAGCCTACGATCTCTCGGGGCACCATCCATTATTATTACTTACGGTAGGCTGACATGGATAATCAAGCGACATTGAGCCTCAAGAAGCGCCGCCAATTGAACGCTTGAGAGGGACACAGAACAGGAATCCAGGGCTCAACTGTTGGGTTCAAGCCTCGTAGGTAAGTTGTATCGGTGGCTTGATGCTCCCTGCCAGGTGTAAAACCACCTTGGTGATGGAGCGCTTAATTCTTCTCATCGCAGGCTCCTCGCTAGAACGGTGGATCATTCAACCTGAGAGCAATTCGCACATCGTTCATTCCGCTCCTACTCAATAGCTCTGATGAATACAACGCTCCACAGCCCGCCGAGGAAAGTTGCAGCAGCCAGTTCTGGGCTCTTCCGCGTTAAGCGGGCTTCTTAGGTGAGAGGACATGGAGCTAGTCTCGCCTGGCCAGCCGTCACCAGAAACTCAAAATGTCTGCATCTCACCTCCACCCTCCAGTCCCAACCGACATGCCGCGGCAGATGCGCTGAACACTCCTCTGGTCCGTCCATTTATGCTCACACCGGACGGCCGACCGTTCCTGGCGCTGCCCTCAAGACTTTCCTGGAGTACTGATGTCCCCGCCCTGCAAGCACCCTGTCTATTGAAGCCTCTCATGTCTTGCCTTCCGAGACTGTGTTGGTGCCCTCTCAATCCGAACGCCACTCAACTGTGAAGGGGCTTTAACGGGCCGGTGTACGTTGCCTTGCAAAGAAGAGGGTTGGCGTCTTGCTCCGAGTAGACGCAGAAGACGCAGGCCAGAGGAAACGCAAGGAGAGACACTGCAAGTGCAGTGCATGTGCACACAAGCACGATGAATGCCTGCGAAGAAATTGGGCATGCCCCCAAGGGCCTATATAACAACCACCAGCTCCCACGTATCTTATTCCCCAGCCAGTCGTCTCTACTACTACTACTACGGCCATCCAAACATAATGTTCGCCTCTGTTGTACTCCTCGCCCTCCCCCTCCTCGCCCAGTTCGCTGGTGCCACCCCCGTCGACAACGAGCTCCAGCTTGTCGCTCGTAACAAGTTCGACTGGGTCGAGTACGGCTGCCACTACGGTAAGTAGCTTGAAACTGTTTCCGTCGGGGAGGACGATCCCTACGGGAGCGGCTTATTCCCTCCCAACTGCGTTCTTCCTGCCAAGCACGATATCAACACATTCCTGCGGGATGGTATCTAAGCGTGGTCGGGAAGGACATGCATATCGACGATCCCAAGAGATCTATCTTGGTTGGCAGTTTGCTAACGTCCTTAGACTGCTTTGACGGCATGAACCGTCACCTCCCGTTCAAGATTGCCGACCGCACCGACAACTCGCCCGACAAGTGCATCCAGAGCTGCCGCAAGGCCGGCTTCACTGTTGCTGGTCTCCAGTTCGGCAAGGAGTGCTGGTGCGGCAAGCTCATCGCTGGTCAGCTCACGTAAGTTTTTAGGAGAGAGAAACGGCGTCGTCGAGTTGGTTTCTGACAACAAACAGCTCGGACACCCAGTGCAACGTCAAGTGCGCCAACGGCCGCAACTGCGGTGGCGGCTGCCGCAACTACATCTGGGGCGTTCCCGGCCTCAGCCAAACCATTTACTCCGAGTAAAGGACGAAGAAGAACACGAACATTGAATGACAAGAAGAAGTAGCAGGTCATCCGAATTTACCTTCTTTTTGCTTTTCCCCTTTTATCATCTTCATCAACATCCTCTCACGGACCTTTGTTTTCTCTTCTGTCTCTTCATAGTAATAGCGAAGGGACCTTATTTAGGGCTTTAGGAACAGTATGCAACAGCGATGCTCCAAACAGCATTAGTGAGGACATGCACTGCGTCGTAGAACTCCGCACAGGGGACGAGGGGGCTGCGGCGCACGGACGTGACCGGATGACTGAGGTACCGCCCGGGCCGCCGATGTTGGTCCCTTGATGCCACTGCCCTCCTACCGACCTCCATGCCCATCCGATGGGCATTCACGGACCGACCTGTTGGGACTTATTCTTGGGGCGCAGCCAGTGCTCTGTATCCTTGGCAGTGGCCCAAAGCATGGTCACCACCCTGGCTCATACCAGCCGCACCACGCACGAGGCGTTGTCCTTCGTCGCGCTCGTCGCCTCGCGTCACTTTCTTCAACAGAGTGGCGTTCGCAACAGACGGGCATGAGGGACCTTGCCGTGGTTACTTGGTGATACCCATAGGGCTGAACTGTATGCGGCATCTTGCTCGGCTCCTCCACGATTCAATAACGACTCCGAGGCGTTGTAGACAGGACGCAAAATAAGACCAAACAGTAGAGAACTGCTTCTCTTAAGATGGTGGCAGCTCGTTCAACGTTTCTTCCCCTTTGCTAATTGTAGGCTACCTCCCAGCGACCCAGAAAAGGAACCCTGGTTCTACAGAGGCCTGACCGCGGCGAGCGTTCAGGCA
The DNA here is from genome assembly GCA_002973495.1 of Apiotrichum akiyoshidainum. Lineage (NCBI taxonomy): Eukaryota > Fungi > Basidiomycota > Tremellomycetes > Trichosporonales > Trichosporonaceae > Apiotrichum > Apiotrichum akiyoshidainum. The sequence goes on along the minus strand of PQXP01000369.1, from coordinate 13,363 downwards.
GACGTGTTCCCGGGTGCTGGGACCTTCACCATCCCCGCCAGCCCTTACCAAACCTACTATGGACGACCCCCCGCCAGGTGACAGGTACACCCTCCTGGGTATCGCAGGAGGCGATGGTGATCGCTTGGACTTCAGCGACGGGAATGGCGGGCTCGGATTCGTTGCCTCTGTTGCGCACAGTCAGTTGTAACTGATGCGCCTGATGCGGTCAGCCACTACGACCTCGCAGTCCCTGCGGGTTCCCCACCCTCTACGATGGTGGGAAATGGCCTCCCAGGCATCATCTACACAGACATGCCCACGGATAATCAAGTCTTGACGATCGGCAGACTACCAGCTCATCACTGGACGAACGTTGACGGCACCCGGCACCCTGCCAGCATCATCTACTCTCCAACAGGTTTTGACATGAAGTTTGTGGGTGACCAGGAGGCTACCCAAGCGTCGTAGTCCTCCTTGCATCAGCGGTTCCCCTTCGGATCAAACTCGGTCACCACCACCATGTATGTCATCTGGCGAATGATCCCCACCCAAGCCAGAACGTAAGTGTGCCTGGGTATCGTGGGGGACAGACAGTACAGTTCATACGTTCCAGCAGCATATGTATGCCCACTTCAGACACAGTACACTGCCGGTCCTTCTGGCGTTACTGTTCACTCTGGGCCTGGGGATTGAGTCATGCCGAACGCTTATTTACCGTCCAAGGTCGGAAACAGGAACCAAATACGTATCGAGCCGCATAAAGAAAAGTCACCCGCGCTGACGAACTAACTTTGCCGACCGAATCGCATTGATCTGCGTATGCGCACTCGGAGGCTGCACAGGCCAGCTTCAGTAGATTAAAGCATGGACAAGCTATTGTCATGTAACAAGTTATTGTCATGTTTCCAGTGCAGAAGGCCTCGCACTGTATGGCGATTTGTATGGCGACTCCGATGCTGGTCCTGGCGGAATCCGATCTGGCTTCGCAAGCTCCGAATGCCGTTGGTGGCTGCTTCCATGCTTAATCTCGATGGATCTGCCATCCCCGAAGATGTTCTAATCAGGTAACGCGATCGAGCGTCCAACATCGCTCGTCTACCTTCTACACTCACGCTCCGTTCTGACATGAAGGAGGTGAGACCAGGTAGAAACGGGTGCAGGAGAAGCGCATATGGTTATTTCGGCTTCTAGGGAACGACCTCCGGAGGAAAACATCCGGTCATGAGATGATGTCCCTCCGCCATTAGAAACACGGCAGAGGGCACGCCAGATCTCCGCCTGGTATTATTGCTGATTTTTCTGTTGTTTTGTTCGTCCTCGAGCCGGTGGAGGTGGTAGCAGGACATGTTACTGACGTGATACACTCCGGCAAGAGCCGCGAGCACCCGCCTTTCGGGTCCCATAGTACTTCTGTCTCCTTCACGCTTGCTTCTTCAGACAGAGTCTTAGCTATCTCATCGCTTGAAATGCGTAGACTCGGCATCCACAGCACAGAAGAAGTGGAACTGATTACAGCGAATTGGTGGCCACGAAGGTGAGATGTCCGAGTGGTTAAGGAGAATGATTAGAAAGAGAACCGTCCACGGCTCGAAGTCTGTCATCATTTGGCGTCAGCCGCCAGGGTTCAAATCCCTGTCTCACCTTTTTGATCGGTACTGCAAACGGTCCAGCTACTACCAGCTCAGCTCAGAGACGTCAATGTGGCAAAACGAGAGACATGGAGAGAGGGAGAGAGGGAGAGAGGGAGAGAGGACGGTAGGCGCACGCAGCGCATCGTTCTAGTCTCATGTGATGACTCCCCCAAGGGACAGTCGGTAAAGCCTCTTTGGCCTCCTGTTGACTGGGCTGCTGACAGTATTGACTGCACAAGCAGCTGGGCTAACCGACTGCACAAGCAGCTGGGCTAACCACGGTTGCTCTTGGCGTGGCGTCTCGCCGGCTCAGTCGCTGTTCTACCGTCTGTCCCGGGTTATCCTCGGTAGACGGAGCTATTGTCACTGCTCGCTTCCTAGATCACGTACTCTTTTCCGAGTGAGGCAGCGTGTACATGGTGTGGTATCTCGATTACCAGGACACCCAGCACGCCCCAGACAGCAACCTCCACTACATCTACCATCGTTGCACCACAGTTGAGCGCGCTGAGCGGAAACAAATCCACGTGCCAAATGTGATAAGACTTGAAGAGGACCCAGAATGACGTGTCATCATTCTGACTTGAAAATGCTCCCGTGGCTCTCAGTCTTTTTCCAGCTTGTCCGTTTTGTTCTGCGAGTCTCTGGCTTCAAGCTCCAAGTGCTGCTCGCTACCACCAAGTCACTCACCACCACCTCCGACTCCGACCCCGACCACCCCAAAAGCATCGCCCACCATGCACCTTATGTACACCACCGACGCCAAGGGCAACCGGTAAGTCTGCTTAGATGTTGTTTCCCCTTGCCAAGCTGACAGACCAGTGTCTACACCCTCAAGGTTCGTGTCTCTTCATGTCGAGTTCGAGTTGGATGTTCTCGAGTGCTGGATCCATCCGCAATACTTCCTCTGTCATCACCTTGGGGCCTAGCAAGTGTTGTGGACGCGACGTTGGTGTGGTCAGGGTGTGATGGCTCACGTGCTCTTGTCCGCGAGCCAGCAATCCTCGGTCCTCCACATTCTGACACCTCGAACATCTTACTCGCACATCTGCAGAGCTCTACACATCCACACACGCACAAGACAGCAGCTAACCCCCCTGCAGAAGGTCACCGCCGAGGGCAAGCCCACCAAGTCGGCCCACCCCGCCCGCTTCTCGCCCGACGACAAGTTCTCGCGTCACCGTGTCACCATCAAGAAGCGCTTCGGTATCCTCCCCACCCAGCTCCCCACCAAGCCCCTCTAAGCGTCTCTAGACAGCTTGGGGCGGTCAGGTCGACATGGGGATAGATGGATGTTGTACGATACGAGATGAACGATACCACCGAACACGATGGGGCTCAGCGGAGGTTCTGAGGTTCTGAGGTTCTGGAGAGAGAGACAGCGACGGACAGTGGCGAGGCTGGACCGAGGAACATGGGGTGAAGGGCTTCAGTCTACAGGCGAAAGAGAGAGCGGCGGAGAGAGAGGAGGTGCTGTCGGTAGAGCGAAGAGAGGCTAGACTGCGGAGGTTTGGTCACTGGACCCAGACCGAGGCTGTCACACGAGCCCGAATGCCTGCAGAGACCGCCTCAAAGTCAGTGTTGCAGCCTGCTCATAGATATCAGAAGGGGAAGAGTGGCATTTCTCGTTAGATGCGTTGCGGTCCGAGGAGATTCCGACACCGATGTAGCCGGATCTCTGCGCACTGGTAGCTCTCAGTGTGTCAGATCACGCATCAGACGGGAATCTCGAGCAACATCAAAATTCGTATGGTGGTGCCTCCTGCAATTTGCTTCCGTTTACTGACATCATGGTTGCGCCAAAGCCGCCTGACGCGTCCGCGTCCACCAAAGCGCTCAAGCAACACATTGCTGCTGAACACTTCAACTACCCTCAACTTACCAACCCCACAACTCTCTATCATCATGGCCGATGCCCAGACCGTGCGCCAGCTCAAGATCAAGACCGGTGTCGTGAAGCGGTGCGTCCTAGCGAAGTTGAAAGTCTCTGCGAAACGTGCTGACGAGTCCAGTCTTCACAAGGAGGAGGCAACCTACAAGGAAGAGGTTGTCCAGGCTACCGCGCAGCTCAACAAGCTCAAGGCAGAGGGAGCCGACGGTGCTGACATCCGGAATGCCGTGAGTCACTCTCCTGTGCCCGATTGCAGCATTGGCAGACCTGGAGCAGCGAGAGGTTACTGGTCTCCGTGTCTCGAACAGCGGAGTTGCCACTGTGTGCCTTCGGGGAAGGCCCATATGAATGAACTGACCGGACAGGAGCGCGTCGTCAAGGACTCAGAGCAGATGATCCCTCGCACGCGCTCGTCGCTCGAGACTGCGCTCGTCGGTCTCCAGGACCTCGTCGACGCTCTGAAGGATGACGCCGAGACGACCGCGACCCAGGAGTACAAGGACGCAGCTGCCATCGTGGCCGAGGTCGAGGCCGCGTGGAAGGCCTAAGCTGCTACTTATGGGCCGTTTACGACAGTGAAGGTGTGCATGTACTTCTGATGACACGATGTTGCATATTTTGTGCTTCCCTATTGAAAGGTTCCAAGATTCCAAAACTTCAATGTGCTGCCGGCTCTGTCCGCGACTGCTTCTCCACCAGAGCATCTCTAGGCCAGATCCAGACGGCTCTGGGCGCGATCCACAAGCTTTCCCTCGAGCGAAAGACGGAGGGCCTCGGCACAAACCGGGCAGAAAGTGGGGTGGGTGACGCGGCGCATGAGGCACTCCTCGTTCATCTCTCTGTCAGTGTTCGTGCCCAGAAGGCCGGCGAGTCACAGGACTTACTGGGCGAAGAGTCACAGTGCCGTTCTCCGCGTAGGTGGGGAATGCGCCAAKGAATCCGGGCWMGGTGWGGCWACGMCCGCCGTCTCCGTMCTCGWYGMTCTCGACCGAAGTGATCATCTTGCCTCCCTGTCCTGCCTCCGCCTTGCGGCCAGTGGCGGTCAGGCGCGCGGTGAAGGTGAGCTCCTTCGGGTGCTCAGAGATTGGCTCTCCGAGGAGTCCGCCGAGGCCACCCTCGAGGGGAATCTCGATCCAGCGCCTATCGCGGCTGCCCTCCCACTCGCCATCAGGGAACGACGGCGAAAGGTCCACGACGTGTCCGCCAATAGTCACCTCCACGTGGTCGGGGTACGGGATAGACGAGAGCGAGAGGCGGAGCAGGGCAGAGTCGTACGCCTCGACCTTGCCGTCCTGGCCCTTGCGAGTCGCGGTCGGTGTGAAGTCAACACTGTACGACGCGGCATCGAGGTCGTGCCAGGGGTACGCCTGCAGGGGGACCTTGAGGTCCTCGATGCGGACATTCGCGGGGTCACTGAGGTGCTTTGACCACGAGAGGTTGCCGATGTTCTCCACAATCTCGGCGTCTGCGCCTTCGTAGTAGTATCCTGAAAACAGTGTAAGCGGCTGTCACAACGTCCTTCTTCCAGCAGACTCACCACCGTCGTACTCCTCGCCGACGGGAATCAGACTGTGTCCCAACTCGTGGCGGAGGACGAGGGGGCCGTTGAGGTGCGACGCAGTGATGATGCTGCAGAGTCAGCTTTGCCAAAGCGTTCGCATAGCCGACGCACGTGAACTCGCCGCCAAGGCCGCCATACAGCCCATCGTTGCCGAGGAGGATCGCCTGGTCGCAGCCTCCCTCCGTCGCCTGCTCGCGCCAGTACGTACAGGCGGCGCGCGCGGTTCCCTGGTGGGCGGCATACACAGCACGCAGCTCACTGCCGTGACGGTACAAGCCAAACGGGGCACCGTCGCGAGCGCCCTCTTGACCGAGTCCAGACTGCCGTCAGTCGGAGACAAGCTATCCAACTAACCTCCTTGGACGGCACAAAGACGCCCCACACGTTGAGGAGGTCGCGCACGTGAGCCATAGCGCCGCCTTCGGCAACGATGTCGGCAGTCAGACGCGCCGCGTCTGCGAGGAACTTGTCGCGCTCGTCTAGGGTGTCTTTGATGTTAGCTACTATAGCTGATATCCCATGCGCGAACTTACAGCCGTCAGCAAAGAACGCGAGGTTGACGCGCTCGTCACGGCTTCCCGAGACGGAGAGAGGGTGCAGCTCCATCCCCTCCGGCGCCTTGGGCTTGAACTGCAGCGGGATCTGCACGGCCCGTGCGTTTGCCTGCGCGAGATATCTGTAGATGAGTCGAGATCCACTGCCGAGACGTAGGTCGCCCAGCGGGAACTCACCCTGCAGCCAGGAGAGCAGCTGCGAGCTTCATCGTGAGTTTGAGCGTGGGTGTTCGTCTGAATGGGTAACGAGGACTGGACAGGCATGTCAGTTATAACGGCTGCTTTGTGGAGTTGGGTCTGATTCTTGGCTGACGTTGGTGCAGCCGCGCTCAGTCGCAGAGTGGCGTATGGGGTGAGCGGTTAGCTGATAGGAATCACATGGTGACGAAATCGGATGAGACCGAAGCCGGCCTCCACCTCCACCAACCGGCCCACTGGTGCGCTATCCGCCAGCAACTGTGGGTGGGCAGACCAGAACATGGCAGAAGCGGCGTTGAAGTTGCCACAGAGAGGCAGTGCTGGGTTGGGGCAAGACATCCGGGGGCTGGTAGAGGGATGGACGACGAGTGAAGATGTGCGAAGTGGCGCCTTCAAAGCCTGAACTCGGAGATGTGCGAGGCTCTGTTCCAAGGATGGGAAGGCATTGCAGTGAAAGATTAGATGCCCTGCACAGGACGGGCGGCCCACGGGACAGCAGGTCGATCCGGCTCTTGGTTGGAATGGCGCAAGTTGTGTCGTCCTAGATCCCAGGTAATGTCCAAGAAGAGTCTCAGATCCTGGGACGCAGCCTCGATCCACTTAAGGTTGGCACAGAACCGCTCAGTACGACGTCTCACCGCCACAGTGTGGCAACCACCAAACCCATGCATCCTGCTTCAACTTCAGCGAAGGCACCCTTTCACCACTCCCCGGGCGACGAACAAACACAGCTAGAGTACTGTCAGTCCGGTTGTCCCCAGTAGAACGATCTCTCATTCTTCTGATCTCGCACTCTCCACTAAGGTCGCCTTGAATTGGTGGCGATGGGGTCCAACCAGATTGTCGCTAGCTGCCCGCTGGTCTAGAATTCTTAAATGGAGGCGGCCGAGACACTGAAGGGAGCGCGCCCCCTAACTACCCTGGACATTCACTGAGACTTCATCCTATCACCACTCTCGACGCGTCTGCTCTTCCACCCCACTCACTTTTCTGACCATCGGAACGCGTCTTCTAGCTTCCCCCCGAGCCCCGTTTTCTGACATTGCTCATCCAGCATGACCATTCCAGCCGCCCAGGCCGCACTGCTGTTCCTGCTGAGCGGGACGGCAGCGTTGGCACGCACATTCCCCATCGTCGACAGCGACATCGAGGCCACTTACTACTACGACATCGGCCACGAGGAAGCGTGCGAGAAGGTGCAGGGCGTGAACTGGTCTGTCGGCATCGTGCAAGGCCCCACCGCCTGCGAGCAGGCTCCACACATCAAGAACCTCGCCCAGCTCAACAGCAACCGCATCGTCGGGATCCGCAATCACCTCTTCGGGGACGACAAGGCGTCCATCTGTGGCAACGAGGTCAAGGTGTACGATGCAAACGGCAAGGAAGTTATCCTTGACGAGGGCCCGTTCTACGTGTGGGACCGCTGCCTGGGCTGCGACACCGACACTTCCCCGACCGGCCTGAACCGCATCGACCTCTCTACCAAGGCGCTCCTGCAGCTCAACAACGGCTCCTGCTTCAACAACCCCCGAGGCGTCCGGTACGAAATCCTCGAGAACAAGGTCCGCAGCTGGCCGTGGGATGGCTCTGAGCCGGCTGAGCCTCCGGCTGGTACGGCCCAACCACCGAAGGAGACGCACATTTCCGAGTCTGTGCAGGTGCCTGTCGAACCTACCGAGATTCTGACCTCTGCTGCGACTAGCGTGGCTCCCGCTCCAACGGCAGGCTTGTCGGAGGTGCCCATTTCACCCTCTTCCTCGAATTCAGCATCGACACCGGATTCGACTGCCTCGAAGGACCCCGAGGACCCTCCGGCGCAGACCGAGACTGAATCCCCGGCTGCGACCACATCAATGACGGGGAGGCCTGCCAGGTGCAAGCGCATGATTCGCCGCCGGGACAGTCGTCGTCCACTGTCCGTTAACGCCATGAGTGGCTGAGCGATGTGGAAGCGACTTGGACAATTGAGTTTAGACTTGGACACTTTGCTGGACGTTTGGAGACTCTGCACCTAGATAGATCCTTTGATTTGTGCAGATTGCGCCGTTGACCAGCCAGTATCCGTTTGTAATGGAATAACTACATGCACAAGAACAACCGACGCCATAAGATTCGTGGAGCAACGCTCACTTGAATATGTCAAGCTCAAGGTACAGCGTAACATGCGGGGTATGAACGTATGACCTAAGGATAACTGGATAACAACAAGCAACTATATACAATCTATGCCCTACAAACATGGCGTTGCCGGCAGCCCAACTAGTGGCTGATGTACTGGAAGACGTACGAGATCTCGGGAAGACCGAGCTCGGCGCGGAGAAGGTCGTCGTGCATCTGGCCAAGCTGAGCATTGGGGAAGTGGTTCCATCTGTTGCGTCAGTTTGGAAAGCTGTACCCTGGCAAACTCACGTGCTGGCGTCTCCATACAGCAGGGCTGGCGCCTTGACAAACTGGCGACCGTCCCGGCAGCGCTTGCACTTATATGTGTCGTGCGTGTCGCAAAGCGTCTGCGGGTTGAACTTGAACAGCTGGCGCAGGTCGTCTTGGGTGAAGTGGCGTGCCGTGTCTTCGGCCTCATCGACGACACACGCGGAGAGGTTCTGCTTCTGGCACCTGGGATGAGTTAGACCCGCGTGTCCTGCTCCAACTCACTGTCGCTGAAAGATCTTCTCCTCGATAGTGCCTGTAGTTTGGAATCGGTACACAAAGCCTGGGTCTCAGTTGTCACCCCACCGCCGGTAACTTACACTCCTTCTTCTGGCCATCACGCCACACACGCGCAAGTGCCTGCTGGTCGCTGGCGGGATTCCAGTCCTGGGCGTTAGCTCAGAGCACGGTGAGACGTAGCTGATCCGACTCACAGGGTCAAAGAGGATGAGGCGGTTCGCACCGATGAGGTTAATACCGCATCCACCAGCCTTGGAACTGAGGAGGAAAACAAACTCCTTGCCCTCGGGGTCGTTGAAGCGGTCGACAATCTTGGAGCGCTTCTTGACGCTCATCGTACCATCGAGACGCACGCAACCGTACTTCTTTAGGCGGCACATGCGCTCCATGAGATCGAGAGTCTGCGTAGCGTTGCTAATGAGGACAATCTTGTCGTCGGTGTGGTTCCGGATGTGGTCGAGCATGCGTTCAAGAACGACAAACTTGCCCGAGTACGTGCAGTTGAAACTGCGCTCGCGACCAGTGTTGCTCTGGCCATAGTCGGACGGAAGGAGGCTCTCGCAGCCGGGCAGGTCCTCAGGCAGGTTGAGCAGTTCGGGGTGGTTGACGAGCTTGCGGAGGAGACTGATTGCCTTGAGCGGCTGCGAGTCCTTGCCGCGAAGCAGACGCTGAACATCCTTCGAGTTGACAAAGTAGTTGTACAGCGCAGCCTGAAGAGGGCTAGGGCGACAGAACACAACATGCTCATACTTGACGGGAACTGGGAGTTAGGGGAGGAACATAACACTCAACTCACGGTATTTGGACAGCAGATCGTTTGTGCGGCGGATGATAAACTTGTTGACCAGTGCACTGAGCTCTTTGAGCTTGGCCTCACTGTCCGCCTTCTCCTTGTCCGAGGCGTCGGCGTCGCGTCCGCGGAGAATCTTGCTCTCAAAGTTGCGCTTGAACTCAGTCTTTGAACCGAGGTACTCGGGGTTCGCAAAGTTGAGCAGGGCAAAGTACTCGGAGAGGTCGTTCTGGATAGGTGTACCGGTGAGAATAACACGGCGCTGGACGTTGAGTGCGGTCAAGGATTGGAAGGTGAGTGTGTCTTCCGTCAGCGATTTGTGAGTCAAACGTTGCAGCTCACCTGCATTCTTGAGACGGTGACCCTCATCGGCGAGGAGCAGTCCAATAGGACAGTTGGCCAGTTCCTCTTGCAGAGTGCGGAGGGTCTCGTACGAGACAATCATGACTAGTTGTCAGCTGGGCACTCGGGTTGCACGTACTGGGCAACGTGACGTTCCTTCCATGGGCAGCGACCCAGCGGCGAACCGCGGGGATAAGCTCGGCTTTGCCACCTTTGCCGTCGACCACGAGCGCATTGACTGCGCCTGGGCCCAGCCACTTGACTAATGCGGGTCAGCAACACATATCACCGTTAAGCTCACCAAGCTCGTTGGCCCAGTTGCCGACCAGGGAGGTGGGACAGGCGATAACAACTTTCTCGAGCGTGCCCTTGCCGGGGAGGGGCGACTGCTTGAGGAGAGTCCACAAGAGTGTGATGCACTGGAGGGTCTTACCGAGACCCATCTCGTCGGCCATGATACAGCCCCAGGCCTTGGGGTCGAGGAGGCCAGTGGTGCAGCGGTAGAGGAACTTGCTGTCAGCTATGCGGGTAGGGATCACATACCTTGACTCCCTCAATCTGGTGAGGGCGGAGGACCTTGCTCAGCCGCGGGTCGATGACGACTGGTACCTTGACTACCGCCTTTTTCTTCTTGTCCTCGATGCCGAGGATGCTCTTGAGGCTCTTGTGCGGTCCGCGCTCGAGGGCAAGCTGTTTGGCCTTTGCCGCCTCCTCAGCACGCTCTGCCTCCTCGGCGGGGTCGGGCCTGTCGTCTATGGTCGGGTCGTACAGCACAATGGCATGGTCAGCCATGGGGTCGTGAAGCGGGCGCGGAGGAAGGTTGGGGTGCGGGCGCGCGCCGAGCGACGCATGGGACAGGGGGTGGGAAACGGCCTCGTTGGTCTTTGCGTTCGTAATGACCGGGATGGAGAATCTGCGAGGTCAGCGCTGATAATAAAACAGTGGGAAGCACGTACATCTTTGACCGCACCGCGCCAAACTCCTTCACCTCGTAGACGGGAAACTTGCGGTTGCACCACTTGCCCATGTCGCCGAGGACGCCGTTCTCGTACACCTTGTTTCCCATCTCAAAGCGAAGTTTCTTCTTGGGCGAGTCGCCATCGATGACTGCATCGCCATCATCTGTTCCATCGCCCATCTCCTTGTACGAGACCGACTTGCGTTTACGTGCGGCGCGTTCCGGCAGGGCCGAGGTGGTACGCTTGTTGGCGAGGGCGGGGCGCTTGAAGGGCGAGGAGACGATGCCGAATCCGCCTGAAGTAGCGGACGTGATTCCGTCGCCATTCGGCGTCTTGTTTATCCTCCTCAGCATCTTGAAGGGTTGAGGGGAGGGTAGGTGGTGATGGAGGGCAAGAGGGATGATGAGGATGGAGAAGAGGAGAGGGAAGGGAGGTGGTTGTTGTTAGCAAAGAGGGGACCGGATCGCCCATAAATACTCCCGCTTTGCCACCCAAATAAAAAGAGTCGCGTCAACCAAAGACGCGTCAACCGGCGCGGAATCAAAAAATGTCTCTTGTTCCAGATGCAAAACGTATGCAACATGACTACCATTACATATCTACTCTGTACTCTACTCTGTCAGAAGGTCGGGGTGCGCAGCGCTGATCGCCATGATAGTATCCGGCTCAAGATACTTTCCGACCGCAATGCTGTCGCTGAGGCCCTTCCTTCTCCTGGTCTTGATGACGAGGTCGCGGGCAAGCGCCTGGCCCTGCGCGGGCTCGAGGGGACGGAGGGGAATTGAGGTGTCGGTGGGGTCGCCAGGGACGACCTGCCAGTGGTCGAATGTCATCTGGGGGAAGGCCTGACCCATGGTCGCTGTACGGAGGTCGGTCTCGAAGCCGTTGGCGTCGAGCACGGGGACAAACGCCTTGACGGTGTAGAGCGGCGAGCCGGGCTTGGGAATGTCGCGAGTGACGTGTCCACGTCGCCTGGAGAGGACAGTGTACACGGCAGCGACGCAGTCGGCGGGCGCCTGGACCTCGACGTAGTAGACGGGCTCGAGGAGACGCGGCGATGCGAGGAGGAAGGACGAGTAGCACACACGACGCGCAGTGGGGATGATCTGACCACCACCGCGGTAGATGGGCTCGTCGGCAACGGTCGCGTCAAGCAGGCGGAACTTGACACCACGGATTGGCTCGTCGCAGAGCGGGCCCTCGCGGGTACCCCACTGGAAGCCCTGCTTGATACTCTCGCGGACGGTGCCGAGGAGCTTAGTGTCGACCTCGGACGGCAGTGTGTCGTTGATGAGGGCGTTAGGACCGTTGTCGTCGGGACCGAATGCCCAAATGTTGCGCGACGCCAGCAAGTCCCAGCCGTAGTTCTGCTCAAAGAACTTGCCGCGCTCCTTGTTGGTCATGCGCATGGTGACCTTTCCGCTCTCAATGTCGTTGGCGATTCCGTTCTCGAGCGGCTCCGAGATCATGGTGAGCTTGTTCTTCTTGTTGGGTGTCTCGGCGTAGCACTTGAGCGCCGAGGTCTCCACAACGGTCTCGCAGAACTTTGTAACAGGGTCGGACACCTTGATCTCAATCTCCGAGAAGAGCTTTCGCAAGTCGTGCAGGACCGAGTCGAGGTACATCTCGCCAGTGCCGAGGATAACGTGCTCGCCCGACTCCTCGACCTTGGTGTGAACAAGGGGGTACGACTTGTTGACCTTGCGCAGGCCGTCGAGCATCTTGGGGAGCTCGGAGGGGATGATGGGCTCGACAGCGACCTTGAGCACAGACTGGGTCATGTGCTTGATCGGCCGGAAGATGTACATGTCATCGTCAATGCCGCGGGAGTAGATGGTTGCTGTCTTGTTGATAGACGCGTCGACGCCAGAGAGCAATATCAAGTTACCCGGGTACGCCTTGGTAACGTCAATGTTGTAGCGCGCCTCGTCAATCATGACGCCCTCGACAATAGCCGACACCATGTCCTCCTCATCCTCGAGCGAGTAGCCCTCTCCCAGGACGTACACAGGCTGGCCACGCTCGACGGTTCCGCTCATGACACGACCGAAAGCGCGGAACTCCTGCGCGTCCGAGGTGTGGTAGAGCTTGGCAACCTGGATGACAGTCGGGCCCTTGGGGTCGCAGTTGAGCATGGACTCGGCAAGCGGGGTGTTGACGGGTCCAGTAAATGTGCCCTCTACCTTGGCACGGGCGTTCTCGACGGGGGTGGGAAGGAAGGTGGTGATCATGTCGACAAGGCCAGTCGATGGGCCAAAGAAGGCCTCGAGCACCACCTTGAGCAAGGGGCGCACGTCCATCTTGTACACGGCGGGCTTGAGGGTGATGCGGAGGTCGGCGAGGGTCTCCCTCAATGTCTCAGACGATCCACTCAGAACCTGGGTATACAGCTTGTAGAGCGGCTCGAGAATGAAGTGCACAAACGAGCGCTTTGACTCGGCGTCGGCGGCTTGGCGAGTGAACTTGCGCCTCTCAGCGTCAAAGTAGATGTTGCCCCACAGGCGGAGAGCAAACTGGTCAACGTCGAGGGCACCAAACGTGTCGGCGTACATGGCGGCAAAAGTGCGGAGGGTGAAGCACCAGCCCATCTGAGCCGACGCGAAGGCGACGTTGCCGCGCTCGGGCGACAGGCGGTACTTTTCGTCGTCGTCGATACCAGCAATGACCGAGTTGACCTCCTCAATGGTGTGCTTGATCTTGAAGAACGCCTCGGCGGGGGGGAGACGGAGCTCAAGATGGACCGTCTCATCCTTGAGCTCCGTCTCCCCCCCGCCGAGGCGTTCTTCAA
>PQXP01000254.1:0-39604 GCA_002973495.1 Apiotrichum akiyoshidainum | reverse complement strand
GGGGGGGGGGTGTGCAACCCAAAAATGGTTCCATCGGATTAGGGACTGTTTGGGCGTTGATCGCCTGGGCTGGCTCTGGAACGTGGGTACAGGGCTGGGCAGGGGGGCAGGAGCAAGGATGCTGGGGTTCTTGCTCAGAGTTGTTTTTAAGGTTAATGTGGTTTTGGTTTTGAACCTCCGTTGGAGGAGAATTGGACGGGGGCGAGGCTGTGGCTCATTTGGGTGCCTTGAATGCCCCCCCTCCCCTCCCTCTCTGTATGCGCGGAACAACCCACTCGCTCGCTGCTGTCACATTTTCGACTTCCGACGACGACTTTCAGATCCCAGAAGGCGGTGCAGACAGAATAAGAAAAAAAGACGACATCGACTGCCCACCACCAATCTTGTTCCTTCTCACGCTCGCTCGCTTCCTCGCTCTTGCCTTTGACAATCAGAACAGAGGCAGGGCAGCATCGCCTGCCCGCTGTGGCGTCTCCTCTCCATCGTCCCGTCCTTGGTCGTTGGTCGGCGACTCGAGCGCCGCCAAAGGAGCACATCCTGACCGAGCTCAAGTCACAATCTCGCGCCGCTCCAGACGCTCCAGACGCGCTCCACTCCGCCCTCCTCTCTCCGAAGAGTATATATACCTTGGTGTGAGCGACCTTGTACTTGAAGGAGTGGATATGTTGTCTGTGTCTTGGCAACTCACCTTCTCATGAGACGAGTCGCCGGCCGTCCGTGGTGCGCTTGTCAAAGGAAGGAATACAAAAAAGCCCAAGTTCAGCGCGTCGCGGCACGTGACGTCACGCGCACTCGGCACTATCCACCACCCCCAGGAGTGCTCTGTATCAATGCCACATAGTACCACTGACAAATAATTGTTCACAGCGCTCAACTCTGCGCCTTCCTGAGAGTCATCCCGCAATACTTGCCGTGTCCCTCTCTCTGGCCTATCCCACCGGAGTTTGGTTTGCGCCTGTCTGCGCCTGTTCAGCCGAAGATGCCCATCCGGCTGAGCGAGGCCGAGGCCGGGAGCCTGCTCAACTCACCTACTCACCTCTTCCCCGTTCTCCTTTCAATAACCCACAGAAGTTTCTCAAGTTGTCTCTCTCTTCGGGGCTTTGGCGTCCGCTGGGCGGCCAAATCATTGTTCACGGGCATCCACGGTGCCCACGTCCACTGGCACAGAGGTAGCTCAACAGGAAACAGCCGTTGGACAAGTGTGGCACTGCTCTATGAGCGCCCCCACTCCCTCGGCTGCGGAGCCGAGGGCGCGCGACTGCGTTGCTCATGTGTTGCAGGTGCCCAAGACAGCTCCGAGGGCGCGACTGGTGTGTGATGTCGTGGTACGTCCAGCTCCAATACTGTTGCTGGAGCGTGCTGGAAAGAGGGCTTGAAACGTCTCTCGGATCCCAGGCGGGCATGACTCTGTAGCCCCTCATATCTATCCCCGACTCCTCCACGTCTTCTCGCCTTCCCCCTTTCCATGCACTTCTCCCTTCACCAACTCTCTTGATCACTCTACGCCGTTAGGCCGTTCAACGACCTTCTCTTCTGCCCTCGAGTGGTGTCCAAAGGCGACTCTCCTCTACCACTCTGCGCCTCGACGTCGCGCTACTCACGGCGCTCGTCCGCTCGTCTCTTTCCTAGTAATTTCCGCCCTCACTCTTCGTTTACTACTCTCCTCTTCTCCCTGCCCCGCCCCTCGCTTTCTTACCGTCGACCCACATAGACTGTATATATCTGTCCTTTTCGCTGCTGGGTGGCTTAGAGCTCACTTGAACACAGTGACAGCTGTGCCCAGCCCGCCCCTCCGCTACCCGTCACTGCCTACAAGTCCTCGACAGCTCGTCCGCCACTCTCGCTCTACGTAATGGAGAAGCCCACTGGGTCTCCCGCCTCGGGGCACCGGAGCTCACCGCCGCCCCTCCCCATCGCCAACTCCGAGTCCTCGGACCGCGAGAGGCGCCCAGTGAGCAACGCGGCTAACCAAGTCGACGACAGTTCCGACGACGACGCCATCATGTCTCCGAAAGAACTGTGGGTACTTTGCCGTTTCCCCCGCCCGCTAACTCTAGCCTCGAGAAACTCCAAACCATGCACCGCATCCTCCTCCGCTCCAATCAAGACCATATCATTACCGGCCATCTTGCGCGCATCCACGGGTCTGGTCGCCGGAGCCGGATCCTCGACGTTGGAACCGTGAGTCCAGTCTCAGCATTACCGCCATCACATCCCTAAGCAGGCGGGCAGGCTTTCTGGCCACTGCTCTGCCGCTGTCTCTGCCTCAATCTTTGCTTTGCCCACGTCATGCTTCTGCCCACCTGCCACAGATGGCAGCCACCACACATTCCACACACGCGTGCGCGGATCTTGCTTGGTTCCCCCACCGGTTCCAGCTGATGGGCTTCTCCGTCCGCGGACAGCGGAAGCCTACTGCGAAAAGCCCTTGCCCACCTTTCATCAGTGTGTGTGGCCTGTGCGCTGCTTGTCTTCCCGGGTCAACCATCCTCCTCACACATGCCTCCACAGTGAAGCCGGTCCCAACAGATCTGGAAGAGACTGACGCCGATTAGGGAACAGGCACTTGGGTCACTACCCTCGCCAAAGGACACCCGTACGCTGACGTCGTTGGCATCGAGTAAGGCGCTAGTTTCTTGTCAATGGCAGCGCTCCACACTGACACGCTCACTCCCTGCAGCATCGACTGGACGTCCTTCCACCACACAACACTCCCGCACGGCAACGCCGACTTTTACACTGTCGGTAAGTGGTTGCCTTGCTGGCATAATCTGCTCTCGCTCACCACAGACGTCACACAGGACCTGCCGTGGGAAGACGACACGTTTGGTAGGTGCTTGAGCCTTCTGGACGCACTCACAAAAGACCTCATCCACGTCAAGTCGATGCTCATGGACATCCCACGGTACCCTAACCTGATCCAGAATCTCTCCAAAATTCTGCGCCCTGGCGGCCTCCTGATCCTTGTCGAGAGCGAGCTGACCTACGTGAGCCCTCATGTCAGACAATATCGAGTGCTGACTGGCAGCAATGTATCCAAGGCGAGCCCTCCGAGTCCTTGGAGACCTTCTCTGAGGCACTCCGCAGCACGCTCGCTGCTCGTGGCAGTCAGTTGCTCTCCCTGCCTCGACAACTGACCCACACAGCCAACGTCGATCTCCCGCCCAACCTCGATCGGCCCATTGCGGACACTGGTCTCTTGTAAGCTTATATGCCCCGGGGGGAGCGACAGCTTACGTGCAGTTCAGCGCAGTTCTACTTCCAGGAAATCGGCTGCCCTGTCGGCGCCTACGTCCCCGGTAGTGAGTAACCTCGTCCTTGTCCGGCAACGCCTCCTCGCTGACGCGCGCCACAGAGTCCCCCTGGCTTTGTCCCCAGGCCGTTCATTAATCCGCCAGGATCCACAAGTCTCCAGCACGTCGGACACATCCAGAAGGCCGTCCTCCCCAGCTCGCTCAACCGCCTCGTCTGCCACCGTATCGAGGAGGGCCCCGAGCGCACGCGGCTGCTTCAGCTCATCAAAGAATGTACCCGCGACGTATGTACCGCGTCCCGAAAGAGGCCTAACAGCAGCTCCGCGCATCGTCGTCGCGCTACCTCCAGCGCCTCTTTGCCGTGTACGCGTACAAGAAGATCCCGCCCCCGCAGCGCCGCCACACGCACAATTCCATGTAGGGTGTGTAGCGTAAGAGACAGAACACGGCCGTCCGTAAACGCAGCAACCCCCCGCCACCACTACCCCGTACCATTCAATACTTCAAGCAGAACAAGATCGAAAAGTTCTTCGCCAAGCTCCTGTGTGCCAAGTTCCCTTTTGTGCCAGAAGACTTCCTTGCTCCCCGTTCTTGAATCGGTCGCGCCGGCCCGCAACCTCTGCTGTCATTTGTATACATGCTGCCGGTCCCATATGCATATCAACGTCGCTTATCACTCTTGTGTCGTCATTGGGCGCGCGGCTTATCGGCGTCCAATGACACCCTCCCTGTCGGCCTCGGGACTCCAGAAGACGACCGCGCGGCCAGGATGCGGTGCGCGCGAGGAGGGGACATCGACAACGAGCGAGAGCATCTGGTACTGTCCGGAGGCATTCTTGACGTAGTCGGCATGGACCTCGCCGAGCTTGTATGTGCCGGGCGGGGGCAGGCGGGCGGTCGCGGAACGCACAGCAGTCGTGGCGCCACGAAGCGAGAACGCTCCGACCATGCGGCCAAGGAACCCGGGGCCGGTCTCGTCACCAGCTACGGGCGCAGCGGGGGCAACGGCAGCGGCGACGGGCTCGACAGGTTCGACGGCAAAGCCGAGGAAACCGAGTCCCCGGCGCGCATAGTCCTCGGCCTGTCCCCACCACCGCTTCGCCCAGCTGAGCGGCTCGGGCTCATCACGGCCGCGTCCATGTACCCAGAAAGTGAGAACAAGGTGGTCGCGGCCCGAGGAAGAGTTGCGAACGGCAGAGTGCACTACGGGTGAAGACCCGCGTGTCGGGGACGCCGAGTGCGGGGTGTGCGTGAACGACAATGGCGGGAGGAGGTGCTGGTTGAGCTGATGGGTTAGCACAGCATGAGGTGAGGTTACGATGGAAACGACTCACGACATCAGTGTCCCTGATCATGTCGATGCACTCCGAGTACAGCACGCTCGGCGAGTTCTTGGCAAAGAGCTCGGTGGTGAGCGCAAGGGTGAGAATGACAAACAGACCGCCACCGAGGAAGATGATCGCCAGGTTACCGGTCTGCTGCGTTGTGCGCCAGACTGACAGTTAGCATTGGGTGGGTAGCTGCCGTTAGCACACAAGCTACTTACGCTTTCCTCCGACGCCGAGGTCGCGCCACGACTTCCACGGCTTGCGGCGCCCGCTGGGACCGACACCGAGGGGGAAGGGACCGACATGCTCGCGGTCGGCGCCAACACGGTGCGCCTCGCTCTCGAGGCGGCGCAGCGTCTCTTCGACCGTCTCTGGACGCTTCTTGCCTCCAGGGTGGTGTCCACCAGGCTGGCTGCTCCAAGGTCCGTCCGTGTGGGTCGCGAGGAAACGGCGGGTGTCGCGGGGAAGGCGCGACGCGGCGGCAGGGAGGGAAGCACGCGACTGCGACTGGGAGTGCACGCAGCGAGCAGCAACGAACTGGGAGACAGCAGGGGTGATGGCGAACAAAGGGCGGGAAGCGGCGGGTGCTCCGGTAAGAGCCGCGGCGGCTCGGAGGGAGACGCGGGGCGGCATGGTGAGTGGTAGTGATGAGAAGGAAGTGGGTGGTCTCAACCTTCGCGATGATGGCATCTGGGACACTTGGCTTGCTCCGGTAAATGAACTAAATTTGCCTCCGTTGCTCATGTTCGCCGCTGATTAGCGGAGGCATTTTGGAGTTGAACCGTTGAATAATCTGGGCCGCAAGTTGTAATTCCCGTTTTGAAATGGAGTTTGCAGTCCGATCTGGATGTCTTCAAAGTGTCAACATTGTTGTTCTCTCGTTTGTTGCCATCCTTCCATCCACCCCCTCTCTCGTCGGCAATCATGGCCGCCCCTCAATACGTCACCCTCGAGACCTCGGTCGGCTCGTTCACCGTCGAGCTGTACACCTCCCACGCTCCCAAGGTAAGCTGCAGGGAACGGGGACCACGCTGACGGCTAGACGTGTAACAACTTTGCCAAGCTCGCCGAGCGCGGATACTACAATGGTGTCATCGTGAGTTCTGGCCTGTCGTACAAGGAATGTATGCTTACCCAACAGTTCCACAGG
The DNA here is from genome assembly GCA_002973495.1 of Apiotrichum akiyoshidainum. NCBI lineage: Eukaryota > Fungi > Basidiomycota > Tremellomycetes > Trichosporonales > Trichosporonaceae > Apiotrichum > Apiotrichum akiyoshidainum. The sequence continues at coordinate 33,872 of PQXP01000254.1, read as the reverse complement.
ATCATCCCGGTACGTTCATGCTGTCACGGTGCTTTGGCCTACCGCTAGAGGTCAACGCCGWTCTCGTATGCCGWSTTCTGTCKYGRWAWMRAMAMGCCGGTGATGGACTCTCTTCTTACCTGGAGCTGGGCTGACCGCCCTCTCCCTCTTAGCATATTCTCTGACAGTTCTTCTAACGTCCTGCAGGGATTCATGGTGCAGGGTGGTGACCCGACGGGCACCGGACGCGGCGGCACCTCCATCTACGGCGACCGCTTCGCGGACGAGATTCACCCTGGCCTCCGCTTCGTCGGCGCTGGCATCCTCGCCATGGCAAACTCTGGACCCGACAGCAACGGTGAGTCTTAAATGCAAGGCTTGCGACAACCATCGTCCCCAAGCTGACAACCAGGATCTCAGTTCTTCATCACATGCGTACGTTGATCAGGATAGACTGCCACTGACCCCAGGCTCCCACACCGTTCCTTGATGGCAAGCACACGATCTTCGGCCGCGTGTCGTCTGGCATGCAGACTGTCCAGAGGCTGGAGGCTGTCCGGACAGACAAGGACGACCGCCCCCTTGAGGACATTAAGATCCACAAGGCGTACCTCGGCGACGCCGCCTCGAACACCGCCCTCACCCAGTAATCTATCTGCACGACCCCGCATAGACTCAAAAATTGTAGCCTAGCCGCCTGGGGCACTCAAGCACGCAAGCAACTGCAACTGCAACTGGTCACGCTTGATCCCGGGCATAGTAGAGACGCCATTGATGCATACAAGAAAACAGACGCAGGCAAGGTACAGGCAGGTGGGAACTAACTATGATTTGAATTGATGGTGAGTGAGCTATTGCAGATGTCTAGAAGCCGAGGATCTCATTGGCAGCCTCACGAGCCGCGCGGTCGCCGGGAAGGAGGTCGGCAGTGACCTCAATCTCCTCGAGACCCATGGCGCGACGAGGGGTGTCGCCGACAACGTCGGCCTCAGTGCCGGTGCCGGTGAAGGTGCTCTCACCCTCGCCTCCGGGGAAGTCCGGAGGGGGGATGCGGTTGAGGAACGAGGTGCGCTGGTCACGGACATACTGGGCGTTGAGCTCGGTGAGGGGGACGGCGGGGATGTACATGACCGCACTGGGGCCGTTGCCGCGGTGCTCGGACTCTACGGCGTGGATGACATCGGCATGCCACCAAGCCTGGTCCCCTGGCCGGACACGGGGGATGGAGACGACGGAGCGGCTGACCTGGAGATGAGGGTGGGTGACGTCGCTGAACTCCTGCGAGCGGGCGGGGGGCGCGTTAGGGAACGTAGTGGTAGTGAGGTCCAGCTCCCAGTTCTCCGGGGAGAGGTACTGCTCGTGGGTGAGGGCCGCGCGGGGCGACTTTTCCTTGAAGAGCGGCCGCAGGAGGGTGTAGGCCGTCATCTCGCGCAGGAAGGGGTAGACACGAAGGGTGCCCTCGCAGGGACCAGTGTTGGAGAGCGAGGTCCACCCCTGGAACGCGCGGAAGACACCACACGCACCGGGCCCGTCGTAGAGGTTCTGGTTGGCGCCGACACGGTGCTCAATCTCGAAAGCATCGTACTCCTCCCACTTGCCCGTCAAGATGCGCCCATACACCCGTCGGTAGGTCGGGTCCTCCCAGCGCTCGAGCGAACCACCGTCCATGTGGGGACCGAGCGCGAAGCGCGAGTCACCCGGGTGGCGGACGCGCAAGCGGTCAGAGTACATGAGCGGCTGCGTGAGGGAGACCTTTGCGTCGGGGGCGGCGGACAGCGACGGGGCAAAGAGACCGAGAAGCGCCTTCTGAACGGCGACAGAACGGGCATGGCTGCGAGCGGCAAGCTGAGGCTTGGACCAGTAGACCTCAAACACCTGCTTGTCGTCGGCGGGAAAACCCTTGACCTGCGGGTTGGCCGCAACGTAGTCCTCCACCTGGCGGAGCCACTCCTCTGCCTCGGCGTGGGGCACCACGTCCGAGACGACTACGGTGCCGCACTCCTTGATGCGCTTGATGGTGCTGGGGTCACCAGAGATGAGCTTGTTATACGAGACGGTAGGAATGGTTGCCTGCTGCTTCATCTCGGCCTCGGCGGCGCGATCCGCAAGTCTGGCAGTGAGGCTGCGCCACGCGGCGGTGAGGGCGGCCTGGTTGTCTGCGGTACCAATAATCTCACGCTTAAGGTCGAGGAATCGAGGGGGGAGGACAGACTCCTGCTCGCCAGAAAGCGACGCAAAGACAGATCCGATCTGGAGAGGGTCAGTTTGAGATTTGATCGTCGTGGGAATGTCGCACTCTTGGTGGCGTTGGGTGTGGCATTCTGTCGGCCGTCTCCGGCGCAGAACTTACATCACCTTCGGGGCGCGGCTTGCGGGCGCCCATCATTTCCATGGCACTAGGAGGCGGTATGTGGTTCTGGGTCTGAAGACCGCGATTGCGGAGCGGCTTGGTGAGGGAGGCTGCGCGGGGGAGGCGAGTCATGTTGTTGGTGGGGTCGAGATGTGGTTGAATAGCAAGAGGGAACGCTTTGGCGCCCGGTCTCTTATACCCAGAACAGCGGCGGTCAGAAAGATTAGCAGAGACGGCGATGTTGAGAACGCAGACGAGTAGGATGCCGGCTGTCCAAGTGGTTCGCCGCTGGAGCCATCTCGTCGTTGGGGACTTAGATGGTACCCACACTCCACAAGACTGAGTTTACCAGTTTTGGAGTTTAACAGTTTAGCACCCCCTTGGGTCTCTCCGTTTTAGCTGGCTGCCGTCACGCGACCTGGAGTGGTTGTTTGTGCACGACCCATCGTGACGGCGCACCGTATGGCAGGGACACACGTCTGCCATGCTCCCGCGGCGCTCGAATGCATGCCTGGGACGCGTTTGTTGTTCTGCTCTTCTGTGGCTTGGACCATTTTCCGGACTCCCTCAGGGTTACCGATATGGCAAGACATGACAGACATGTGAACATTATTATTGGGGCGTCTGCGGCTAATTTTGTGGGCAGTTGTTCTTCTGGTTTCTGGTAATCTTGTAAACTCTGCTGATCTGCTGCACCAACACCAACGGCCACTGCCCGACTGGTGGCGCGCTGCCCACTCGGCGTTGTGCACTGCGGCCTTCTGTTCGGAGGACACAGATGCAGTATGTTGCCTGCCCAACCCCCGCAATAGCCTGCCTCCACGTGCATCTGGACCGTAAACTTGCCACGGTCCGGTCGTGTGGGGCAACCACCTGGCTGTGATCGCCCCCTCCGCCAGGCACGCCAAGACAAACCAGTCCGCCTCACTGTGTTGATCACCGAGATAGGAGATTTCGCGAGACATGCTGCTCCTAATCCACATGCAGTACAATCAACAGGTGCACCGCGCCATCACAAGAAGCCAAAGTGTATAACGTGATCTCGAGGCGCGCAGCACTGCAATAGAAGGGCGACGGGGATCACGACCTACAGCTATGTTCTCCATGGCAGCTTGACGATGTCTTCCCCCGCCGAGGCTCAGACACCAGCATGATGACCGGGCCCAGATAGAACTCATCTATGTGGTTCCGCGGACCAGTGGAGGCATACGCAGAGGGAAACAATCCACCAGGTCAAGCTAGAAGGAAAGCAGACCAGTCGTTGTCTTTCAACTTTCGAAGACGCACGCCAGTGTGGTAGGTCAACAACCCGCATGACCTTACATCCGGTTAAATGGCTCTGAAAACATTCGAAAAAGGAGAAGAATGCTCTCAACGAACACTCAAGCCTCGTATGGGGCTCGAACCCATGACATTTTGATTTCTTATATCTTTGGGAGTAAGAGTCAAACTATCTACCGACTGATATAACGAGGCTTGATCTGTCAGTTGCGGCTCTGTGACGGCCCCGTTCTAAGTCTGTCTCCAACAGCTGCACGGGAGTACGAGGGTCAACATGTTGGAAGATTATGCTAGCCAGTGTGACCGTCGAGTCTCCGATGGCCAGCTATGAACAGTAAGGTCAGCGGGTCAACCCAAAGGATAAAGGACGTCAAGGGATGAACACCAACAGCGGTGGCCAAACACGGGCAGCGGTTCCCAGCAGACCGGCCAGTCTTCGCTGGATAGCTGGGGTTCTTCGGGCAGTCAGCGGACCCCGCCTCCCCGAGCCCTCATACTGACCCATCCCTTCTCCACAACCTCGGCCCAAGCGGTGCCGAGGAGGTCTCCTGTCCCTGATGGCATGGGGAAGCCACCCAAGGAGCGAAGCTCCGGTGCGCAGGGCCCAGCTCCATCGCTTGATGAAGCTGGGTTCTGGTCACATATGTCGCTTCCGAAACCGGAACATAGATGGTGGATTTTTGAGATTTGTTTTTTTAGATTTTTTTTTTTTTTTTTTTTTTTTGGGGGGGGGGMTTTTTTGATTTTTTTTTTTAAACTTTTTTCTAGATTTACTGACTCAAGTCCGGAGCTCTGGTCTAGACAGGTCCAAGGCTAACTAGACGTCCTCTCACAAAATCCAAAAAGAAATTCTCCGCCAGGGAGTCGAACCCTGCTCTAGCGTGTTCAAATTAATGAGAGACGCTTATACTAACCGATATACTAGCGAAGATTTATATATTAGTAAGTTTGCCCGCTGCCCGCGACCGGCGTGTCCTCTCCATTTCTGCTCCGAATTCATCCACCTGGGTTCAATCTGAGACACGCTACGAACAAGCATAACGATAGCGGGGCAACTTGACAATGGCGCTAGCTTGATCTGGGCCCATGCCAAGAATGCTCGTGCTTTGAGTTCAAGCTGCCCGCATCCTCGCTCTCAAACGGGTATGACATTGAAGGGACTCGCCAAGTGGCACATTGATCCCTCCCACCGGCACCGTGTGCCGGCGCGAACCACAACAAGCAATGTAACGCGCGATGGGAGTACAGGCACTCGGAAGCTGGAAGCATGGTGCGGGGAAGAGCACTGGCCGGCTGGTATTGAGGAGTGGTTTTCAGGCCAGTTTAACCGTTCTCGCTTCAGACGTCGTCCGTAACCACACGAGCAAGAGGCATGAGCTTTGCCAAGCAAGGAGGGCGGGGCCGCACTGTTGATTGTACGCACGACGGTGACGGTAACATTGCCGCTCGCTCCCTCACGGCTGGAGGTCGCTGTGACACCATACTACAGCAGAGCTGCAGGAATCTTTCAAATGTTCCTGTCCTCCACTCGAGGGGCTGCTTCTTCTGAGAGCCGGGAAATGAGACTACCACGCGCTTGCTGTGCATCTTTCGCCCCCCTATTCATTGACTCTCTCCACTCCTCCGAGCGTATTTGGTAAACCAACCTGCCTCTATGAGCGCTTTCACTCTCGCGTCTCTCCACTTCCGCCTCTTATATTTGTTTCACGCAACATCCCAGCATAGCCCCTTCACACGCTAAAGATGAAGTGCAGTTTGTGTAGCGTATGGCGCGCATCTCGGCTAAAGAAAACGGACAGGAACGAGCGAGGCGAGACAAATGGAACTGTACCTGCAAGCCCGCTACGCGCGTATCCGACTCTGCACCGCACCCCCCGGCGCCGGCGGACCCATTCAGACACCTTGTCGCGATGGCTGAGCGTTGGACGCTGGTTCGACACCCCACTGAACCTGACCGGGGCGTCCTCTCCATCCTACCCCCTTTCACGACCGGGGGCTCCAGAGCCGCCGTCAGCGTTCTCGACAGCCCACGACGAGTGGAGAGACTGGGTGAGACAGAGGAGAGAGATGGACCGCGAGCGGAACCTGCTGCGTGAGTAGGGAGCTCTCCTCGGCAAGACACCTGACCAGGCAGCGGTGCGTGGGAGCCTGTTCGAGTTCCTTCGCGACATGAACTGGTTCCCACCGGATGACGTCGACAGCGAGACGTACTCGGAGCGATACCGAAAGATTGGCGCCGACGGGCTGAGCATCGSGAMCGTGAGCACTCGCTCGGGCATCTATGGGCGTCGCAAGTGGCGCGTCAATGTGAGCCCAATGTCGTCAGCCTATCGCGTCCTGTCTGATGTGGCTGAAGTGGGAAGGTGAGTACGCAGTCTCGTGATGTACTCGAGTCTCACCACGACAAGCATCCGAGAATCGTCGGTCGAGAGCGAAGCCGGAGATGCCATTCCGCCTCCCACTCAGTCGCAGCAGCTTCCTCCGCCGCCTCTGCCCCCCCGTCCTCTGCGCGTGATCGATCATGTCCATTTCGAGTCGCCAGATGTCGACCAACTCTCCCAAGAAAACGAACGCCTCAAGGCCAAGATCGAGATGCTTGAGCAGCAGCTGGAGGCGCTCGATGAAACGCCTTGCGCCTGTCTGCACCAGTGAGGGTCAAAGTGGTTCTGGTTCTGAGGCCGACCAGAGCGTGTTCAAGTCTCACTATTAGTTTCACGAGGGGTACAAAATCGCATCGCAACACCTTCTTCATGACACACAGAATGACGCTTCCCCTTGAAAGCTCGTCCGAAACCGCCACTATATCCTACATCGATATCTACAAGTGATGCTGGTCACGCGTCTCGTGACGTCTCACTAACGACATGCTATGGTACCTATGATGACAAGACTATAACCTGGGTTGTCAGCAACAGCACAGCCAATGGGTACTCACAATTGCTGCAACTGCTGGTGATGGGATTCTTGGCCCTGATACAACGTTGGGCCCTCTACGCCTCAATGAGCTCGCCCTCTGCGGGGGTCGATCCCACAATGTCCATCTCCTCGAGACAGCGATACAGGGCCATCAGGCTCTCTTCGAGGCTGGCAACGTATCGCTCCGCCGCTGCCCAGTCCTGCTCGTGCTTGGGGATCTTGAACTCTCCGCGGGCAGAGGCCGATGCGCGCCGCGACTGTGCGCTGAGCCAGCTGTCCCGCGCTGCAGCCAGGGACGGGGTGGAGGGAGTCGGCGGCCAGGAAGAGCTTTCGGATATAGAGTCGGACGGAACTTCAGACTCGACGCCGAGACGCATTCCCGGAACCATGCCGTTGTCGCTGATCGAGGAAAGGACAAGCGGGGGCGAGTTTAGCGGTGCACCGTCGTCGTCCTCGTCGTCCATGTCCATCTGCTCGAGGGCATCGCTCGGGGCTACCTGTTAGCTTGACACTGGAGGGATGACCTTACCATCGGGTTCCAAAGGCGGGGGTGGAGGGCAGTTTAGAGGCGGGGAGGCGGGTGGTGTGAGTGGTGTGAACAGCGCCAGCTTGGTCGGGGCAGGGGGGGTCGGAGGGTGAAAGCAGAGGATGGGCACGTCGCTCATGCTGCGAGAGGTTGTTGTAAAGACGATAGTGCTAGTAGTGTTGTGGAAACGCAAACGCGAGTGTGGGCGTTGTCGTTCGCCTCACTGCAGTCATATACTCGTCTGCCTTCCCCTTTCGCTGATACAAACGCTGAATGGTCCAAGCGTTCAGGCCGCAGCACAGATCGCAGCGTATGGCGTCCGGTGTGAGAGTAGTTGAACCTTTTTTCCTTGGACAAACAGCGACAGTATATCCACCACTGACCCTCGGCTGCGGGTTGTGCACGCTGGGGACTCTGATCGCGACCACCCGCCGGTCGGGGGAATGCGCCATCATGGCGGGGCCTCTCGGTCTTTGAGATGTGTATCAGAGACCGATACAGAATAGCGTCCCACCATAGATTTTTTTTTTTTTTTTTTTTTTTTTTTTTTTTTTTCACGAGAGCGCACACTCTCACACACTCACTTCCTGGCTCGACACGGTGGTCCATCGGCAGGCCCGGCCGCAGCGCGCAGCGCGCTACTGCCGCTGCCGCTACTGCCGCCGATGTGCTGATCCTGCGCCGCCCGGGAATGCCACAGCTATAACGCCATGTAAACATCTCCAGCCCACGGATGGACCAGTCCCTTCAGCACCCAGGGCGTCACCGTTGCCTGCCCTTGCTTTTGGATTTTCGGCCTTCCTCTGGTACGCAGTCGCAGGACGCAGGACGCAGCACGCAGTACGCAGTCGCAGCATACAGGTGCACGGCTTCCGACACCAGGAGCGCACTGCGCACTGCGCGCGGTTCTGCGAGCGCTGCGAGCTCTGCGATCTGCGCTCTGCGTATCCGCACCGGCGCGTACGCGGCCGCCCCGAACAACGGCGGTCTGTACGGCCCTGCCTGACCCAAGAGAGCACGATCGCGTATGAGCAACAGACCACCGGCTGATCTGCCACCCCCCGGTGGCGGGTGGCGGGACGAGAATGCAGAAACGACGCAGTGACGACGACAGCACGAGCTTGCATCAGCGTGCGTGCATGCTCGCACACACGCTTGCTGCTTGCTGCTTGCTCGCTGCGGCAGCTGGTACCAGACTGGCTGATGCAGCAGGTGAACGCATGGCGCCCGCCCGCGGGCGCATGGGCGCATGGGCGTAACGGATGGCGCTCTCGTTCGCGCGGCGCCCTGCCCCGTATCTGATCTCTGGCCACTGCTGGGGCACCAATACCCCGCCGCCGCCGCCGCCGCCGCCGTGCGCGAGGGCACGCAGGACGCAGCCGCCATCGCGCCCGGCGTGCCGAGTGGCCACTCTGTTATCCCCTTCCCACTGCCCATTGTCCGCTGTACACTGGCCGCTGACATTGTATCCCCCGCGCGCTGCACACGTTGCTAGCCCCGAGGGACACGACGGGCGTGGCCGCGGCGTGGCGGCTCCACGCCCCGCTCGCCCGACCGTGCAGCCCACACCTGTCCCTTGTGCCTACGGCTCGAACAATGATACAATGGCCATGCCGCTCCCCCCGCCCCGATCCGAGTCAAATCCAGCGACTAACTGTCTGATGTCTGGACGTCTGACACAATACCAGCCCACCCCAGACAGCCGCAGCCGCAGCCGCAGCGGCCGCCTCCACAGACCCCAGACCCCAGACCCCAGACCCGAACCAAGACACCAGACACCGGATCCGGCCGCGACCCCAGACTGCCATGTTCCATGATCCATGATCAAAGCCCCGATGCGGTGATGCGGATGCCTGAGCCTCGTGCATGCACCGCGGACGCCACGTCCTGCTCCTGGCCTGCACTGTGCCGTGGCCTGCAGACACCAATTCAGCAGCGCGGCAGCAGGCAATTGGCACACTGCATGCTGCGTTCGCTGTGCTGCTGCTTCTGGCGGCGCAACCGCGAGGCTGCACGCACTTTCTGGCCGGTGCACGCGCTCTATCTCGGCGCTGGGGATACGTACCACCGTTGCTGGTCCCAGCGCTCTCCCGAACATTTAATCGGCGGGCCGCGGCCTGCACATGTGCGGGTGCATGCGCCAAAGTGGCCAAGTGCCGTGCCCTGCGAGCGTGCGCGTGCTCCAGAGCTGCGGTGCGCGTGCGGCGGTGAGCGACGTCACAGATTGTACAGATCACGGATCAGCGCCCGGCATGCACAAACAAGAGCCCAGCCCAGCGGCACACCGACGTCATTGACTGATTCGCATAATATAAAACTAGAGCGATTACGTACAAAGCCTTGGAAGGCGGGAGCGTGGGGTGCACGTGCCTTTTCTGTATGCGCCCCCCACTTTGACGCGTCGTCATCAAAACAAACCCCTCTAGCTCCTCCAGACCAACCTCGCGAAGGACGGACGCTGGCAACAACATGACCTCGCAAAGCTTGACAGTTCCACATCCGTCAGAGTACCACCTTCTGCTCTCCAATCTCGCACAACGCGGCTTCACCGGCGTCTCCCCCGGCCCAGAGCTCCCTCTCCGCAACCAAGCGACCAACCCCCCCGAACAACACATACACCACGACCCCAATGTCCACGGCGCAGAACACCAAGGCGCGCCACTACTCGGCGCTCGCCGCGCGCCTGAACGCGCTCAACGCAAACCTCAACGAGACGGAGCGCCTCATGGGCGACATGGCCGAGCACCTGCTCGCGATGCGCTCCCTCGCTGCCGCGAACGCCGCCCAGTGAGTCGGCCGCTGGAGTTGTTCCGAGGAAGCGGCTGACACTCCCCCAGGTTCATGGCCGCGTCGCGCCTGCTCGACAAGGACCTCATCGCGCACCAGAAGGCCGCCGAGGCGGCGGCTCAGAATATGGGTGCCACGCACGCGAACTCGGGTTCCAACCCGAACTCGGCCTCAAACTCGTACGCCAACACGAGCGCGAACGCGTCGCCGTAGGTGGCAGCACGGGACGGATGGATGAGGGCGAGGTGTACTCGTTGTATCGATATGTACATACTGCATTGGTATCAGGTCGTGGGCGCAGACACTTCTGGCAGGTGTCAAACGCCAGCATGTGCCCCTCATTCTTGTTGTCATTCAGAACGAGACTCGACAGCAACTGCAGGAACGAGCCCCAGAGGCCCAGAGAGACGTCCCGACCCCAGGCCAACAGCGAACACATTAGGCTTCATGTCGGTACATCACCAGTTCACACTCCTTGCCTTTCCCTTGCCGTTCTCCACATCTCTCTCTCCCCCCAGTTCCTTCCCCCCGCCCAGCCCCGTGGCTGGTCGTGCACCACTCCCCGGACACCCGCCGCCGTCCGCCTCCCTCTCGCCCGCACCCGCCCCTCCGTCTGCTCCCCTGCCCCCCGCGTCCGCCTCCCATTTCCCGCGGCCATACTCCTCCCACTCGTCCTGCTCCTGCACGACCGACAGCCCGCTGCTGTCGCCCTCGTCCTCGCCCTCGGCGTCCCGCTCGTCCTCGGCCTGGATACTCGCGATCGCCTCCTGCATCTGGCTCTGCCCATTAGCCCCCAGTCTGGCCGGCCTCGTGGCTGCAGCCGCTCCGCGGCTCCGCAGTGATTCATTCACCTTCAGGACCCCGAGTTTCTCGATCAGCTCGCCGTTCGAGGCCGGCGCGCGCCCCGCGCCGCCGCCCGCCGCAGAGCTGGCGTTGGCGCCGAGCAGGTCGAGCAGCTCGTCCCGGAACGGCACGCCCGCGAGCTGCTCCGACTGCAGCCGGTGCCGTGCGGCTCCCTGTCAGCACCATAGTACCGCAAGTCTCGGAGTGGATGCACGCGCGCGCGCGTGCGCGAAGCTCGCGCTCGCTACGAGACTTACAGCTCAGACTGCCCGCCGCGTCCATGACGGCGTCCTCGTGCTCGACGTCGGCGATGGTGCGTTTCCGGCTCGGGCCCGCCTCGGAATCCGGCATGGTGTGGGGGGTGGCAGAGAGTGGCGGGACGGGGTGGGGCGGCGAATGCGGCAAGGGGGGCGATGCGCGCGATGGGGATCGGTGCGGATATGAAGAGTGTAGTGGCGGAGAGAACGTCGGCAAAGCAGACTGTGACGATGTGAGACAATAACAATAACAACAAGACGCCCAGTCCATGGGCCGTTGCGAGGGGAGCACACCAAAACAGTGCCTGTTCTAGGTTGCATCCGGTCGGTCAGCCGGTCGGTCAGATGGGAATGGCGTAATGTTGGAGATGCGTCGGCCAGGCCGGGGCCTGCCCGCTCCCAGGTGGGTGGCAGTGAGGTCATACGAACTCCCAGCACTCTGGCGTCCGCGCGTCCACAGTGGAGGCACACGTTGCTCAGTCACCAGTCACCAGTTACCGTGTGCGTGGGAGGTGACATGCCTCGGGCTCGGGATCGGGCTCGGGCAGCATGCCATGCGGTCGGTTGCTGTGTGCTGGAATCGAGGAAGAAGAGGGGGGGGCGGGGCGGTCTGCATGCCATCGCCCACGGAAGCGATGGGCCTTTCTCCTGCCTCGGCAGCACGAGGCGCTGCATGCCAAGGACAGTGCCAGAACGACGGCGGAGGGAATGCGGTCGAGTGGCGGCTGCCATGCAGAAACGAGAGCAAGAGCCACGCACCCACCAGGGAGGCGGCGGCATCCTCGCCACTCGCACGCCTGGCTCTCACAAGACGGCCGAACAATCAGGATCCTCTGGTGTACACCGTCTCGGGAGAGCACGGCACCGTCTGGTCCCGAGACGGCGTTCCTTCTCCAACACTTGACATTGCCATAGGAGACAGCTGGACGCAGGCGCTCCGGATAAGGGCCTCGGGCAGCACGGCTCTGCCGCCACCATCCCCTGCCCAGATACTTGAAAATTGCAGTGGTGTACTGACTTGTACACACCGACAGGGTGCCGCTAGACCACCCGCCCAGGCCCCTCCGAGACTGCCCCCAGGATACAACACGCACGTCACGTCACGGGAATGTGGAGGGCGGAAGACGGACGGCGAGCGCTTATCTGCTCTGCACATGGTGGCTTTCCGCTTCCTGCCCCGTTCCTGGAGCGTGAGGCGGCCTTGGTTAGGTTGGGAGTCAACGGGACGCGGTGGGATTCTCGCGGACGGCAATCGCACATGCATACTGCTGCGAGAGGAGCAGATCCAGCCCGACCACGGAGAAAGCCGAGATACCCTGTGCGTCCACGCTCGACAGTGGCGCGGTCCGTCTCAGACCAGTCTGTGGCTCGCCGAGCGTGCGGGCAGTCATGAAGGGGCGCATCCAGCTCGCAAAGGACAAGGGCTGCGCCGCTATTGATCCGGACAACATTGGCATCTATGTGAGTTGGCAGCATGCGCTGGAGGGTAGATAGAACATTCTGCGAGGCAGAACCTGCCAACCTACACCTCCAGAGCAACGACAACGGCCTGAACATTACCAAAGCCGAGTCGATCGCGTACGTAAAGTGGATGGCGGCCGAGGCCGCCGCGCTCGGCCTGTCCACTGGCGTCAAGAACGCGACCGATATCATGGACGAGCTCATCCCCTACACCCAGTTTGCCGTCAACGAGCAGTGCAACCTGTACGACGAGTGCGGCCTGTGGAACGTGGGGATCAGGGCCAGAAAGCCCGTGTTCAACTACCACCCGACCACAAGCCGGCGAACAGGACCGAGCTCCAGAGCATGTGCCGCAGTCAGAGGCAAAACAGGTTTAGCACTGTGCTGAAGAACATGTCGCCCGTCGACGGCTGGACCGAGTACTGCGATGGCAGAGTGTACAGCACGTCCCTCACCCCCGACGACCCCAACGAGGAGGACTAACCGCCTCCTTTCAGAGGCCACTTGCAGCGCCTCTGCTTTCTCTTCTGCGTGCAAGAATGCCACACCACATATAGTTCTATGCATGTCCCACCGGGCTATTTCAGGAGCTTCTGCAATAGAAACGCTCAGGTGACTCCACTGCCGGTGTGCACGGGAGTGGGGGAGACCGTCACGCGGACTCTCACCGCTATCGATAACGATAACCCCGACCTACCCGCGAGGAACACGTGAACGCACTGTCCTCAGGAATGCACCAGGGCTCAGAATCACTATCGGAACGGGGATCATCATGTCATGGCATAGTAAGGCAGGCTAATAAGCCAGGTATAGGGTATACACTACTCGTAGCGGTAGTGGGATAGTACTGTCGTCTTCGTCTTCGTCTCCCGTCTCCGGCTCTACAGACCGCTGCCGACGCCGCCGGGCCGGTGGCCAGCCGAGGCTAGGTTGTTGACAAACTGGTTAAAGTAGATTCCACCGTCGGCGTTGCCCTCGGCGGCAAGGCCCATGGCTAGGGTCACGTCGTCGGCCATGGTTAGGCGGTCCTCAAAGCCAAGTGGCGGGACCGCACCAGAGTGCGAGTGAGTCGGTGCGAGGGCCGGTGTGTTGCTGCCGCTTGTCGGGTGTGCGTAGTCGACGCTGTTGGAGGCCGAGTGCGAGTGCGGGTGGTGCGCATGAGCGTGGGCGTGGGCCTCGTGCGCACTGCCGCCGGGCTGCTGCCACGGCATCTGGCCAAACCAGTTCTCGGCATAGTTCATTGTCGGCGCCTCGTAGCCGTCCGACGGGAAGTGCTGCGAGTGCTGCTCGAGAAGAGCGTCAACAACGCCGATGCCGTTGGTAGTACCAGCAGCAGGAGAGGCAGTGTCCCAGCGCGGCATGTATCCAGGGGGGAGAACACCAGAGGAGGCCGCGGCATAGTCGGCCTGGGAATGAAGCGAGGCGTCGATCGGGGACTGCTCGGGCTTGACGCGGGGCGGCTCGGATCCGACACGGACAAGCTTGGGCGTCGAGTCAAGGTGGCTCAGACCTGTCTCGGGACTCTGTGTGTTCTGCGGCAGGACGGTCTGCTGCTGAGCAGCACGGGCGAGTACTGCGCCAGCACGGTCACGGAGACGCTGGATAAACGGCAGGGCGTTCTTGGCACGGAAACCCTTGCCGGCGGCCTCGCAGATGGTGACAACGTGGGTCATACCAGTGTAGGCGGGAGACGCAAACGGCGAGCTGGGAGCAAGAATAGTGACGGCGCCGAGAACAACAGCAGCGGAGATGGCATGGAACCAGAAGAACCACCAGCGGGCGATAAGCGCAGGGTGGTACAGAACAAGCTGCTTGACGATCTGCACGACCTCCTGGGCACTCTCGTACGTCGCAATGAACGCCTCAGCGACAATGGTGTTGTACGGGTTCTGGGGGTTGAGCTGAATCGCGCGCATGATCCAGTGGCGGTTTAGGAGCAGTCGAGTCTGTGCCACAAGGAGTCGGATACCGAAGCGATGAATGACAAACTGGGGGCTCGAGTTGCGGTCCAGCGGCAGATCGGGGATCGCCACCTTTGACATGAGCGACTCGGGAAGGTTATTCCTGACTGTTGCGGGTTAGTGGCGCGTATTCAAGGATCTTACTCACAGTCGACAAGCTTCCGGTCGAGTTCAACAACAGTGTTGTACGAGACCGGCACCGCAGAGGTTTGCTAAATTGTCAGCCGAGACAAGCGGATGCAACTCACAAGTTCGATAACAAGCTCCATCATGCTCATCAGCTTGTACTTGGCAAGATGGACTGGGGTCAGTGAAGAAATGATGGCACAACTCACAGCCATCCTTGTCCTCGATGAGTTCGTTCTCCGTGGGGAACTTTGTGTCACACGCGCGGTTCTGGAAGGCACAAGGGCGACCAAAGCACAGCGCCTGGAGACGGTCGTACGTAAGGATCTCCCAGTACACCTGTCGACGCTCAGTGACTTCATAGTCGGAGAGACCAAAGGTCTTGCCGTCACGGTGAAGGCCAAGCTGGAGGTCAGCGTCAGACGCCACAGTTGCAACTTACACCCTGTGCGACACGCGCAGCGGTACCGAGGATAGGCCAGAAGATGTGGGCTCCGTTGTCCAGGCCGTCGTTGAGAATGTACGTGCCCATGAGGTGGATAGCCTGGACTGTCGCGGGGGTGGCGTGCTCGAGTCCAACGAGACTGAGCGCGAAGCGGCCGTGGAGGAAGTGGCGGCGTGCCTCGGGGTCCCAGGGGCGCTTCCGCAGGTCAAACTTGTATCCGAGAGCAAGCATGAAGAAGACACATGCGAGCTTGTGGGCGTGGGGGCGGGCCGAGTTGTACGCATTCTCGTAGTGGTCGCGCTCAAACAT
This sequence comes from Apiotrichum akiyoshidainum, assembly GCA_002973495.1. NCBI lineage: Eukaryota > Fungi > Basidiomycota > Tremellomycetes > Trichosporonales > Trichosporonaceae > Apiotrichum > Apiotrichum akiyoshidainum. The sequence continues at coordinate 18,631 of PQXP01000254.1, read as the reverse complement.
GCTCCGAGGAATGACCTGGTACATCCAGTTGACGTTCTCCCAGTAGCTCTCCATGGCGACGGAGCCGTCGCTGGCCCAGTCGGGGAGCTGGTCCTGGAGCTGCTCGACCGTGTACATGTGGGTTGGGCCGGCGGTGAGGTACGAGTCCATGAGGTTGATCACGCCCTCGGCGTAAGCGCCGCGGGAATCGCGCTCTTCGGGTGCGGGGGTTGACTCCTGCTCGTAGTCGTCCAGCTCCACACCAGCTTCCTGGAGGTACTCGCTTCCGGCGGCAGGACCGACGTACCGTGCCTCGCCATCCGTTCCAATCTTGAGGAGACCAAAGGCGTTCTCGACAAGAGTCTCCTCCTTCTTGGCCGTCCGCGACGAGGTGTAGAAGTGGGTCTCCTTCAGCASSKGSTGAGGGTCTTTGCTCGCCTTGGCGTGGGCCATGCGCAAAGCGTTCTCGAGCTCGTCCACGCGGTTGTGTAGGTCCTCGGTGCCGGCCATAATCATGCTGCAACGTCAGCTTTGGACAACATACACGAGCTCACTATTTGCCCTTCTTGTAGGCGCGCATTTCACCATCGGGGCAGATGGAGCCGCATCCACGGCGCTCGCAGGATGTGCATGGCCAGGGAGTTCGCGAACACTTGAGCTTGAGACTGGGAGAATCAGCACCATGTTGATTTTTGAATGGGAACGCAAAGTGGAGGGGACAATAGAAATCATCGGCCCTTGTTCATCGTCTTCACTTTCTTGATGCGTGCCGCTGCCAGATGTAGTACTCACCGCTTGCACTCGGCGCAGCTGTAGCTTGTGCGCTGCATCTTGTCCTCGACCTTGATGGGGCCGCGGACGCGGGATGGCATGGTGGACGCTCGCCTGACGGGCGATGAGGGCTCTTGAGGGGATTCCATTGTAAKGGGSGGGGGRGTGTGKGGGAGAGKGRGKGGGGGGGRTGGGGGGTGGGGAGGGAGTGGGAAAGTACTGCAGGAACAGCAGCCTCAGTTGCTAGGCAAGAGCAGACGAGACGTGAGCTGCTTGCCCAAAGGCGATAGAGTTGGATAGGTGACCAGGACAGGGCACTGGTGTGGGGAGATGAAGGCTGTCCTGCTCGATCGGTGGAGGATGCGGGGGCAGGGCTTGGTAGAGGGCTGAGATCGGTAGCAGATCAGTGACTCTGTAAGGAGCTGGTGGGTGGGCGATTTGGAGGCGGACGAGTGGATGGAAAGAAGAATCACAAAGTCGCTCGTTGGTGGTGGAGGGGGCGCCGGCGACTAATTGAGCTTGACCGGTGGGACTCTGCGGAAATACGGGCGGAAGGAGGCTGCAGGCTGGGTGCTGTGCGACGTCCGGGTTCCAGTCAGCTGGATGTTGACGTTGGTGGTGGTGGCAATGGATGCTTGGCCGCTATCGATGCTGGTGATGGCTCAACGAGACCAAAGATATTTCTCCAAGTGAGACTTTGTTGTGGTTGCTAATGTGAAACGGGTTCGCCGGTGGTGTCCGTGTGGAGCAGGGCTGTGGGTCCGTGCAGGCGTGCGTGCAGGCTGCTTTTGGGCACAAAGGTTGAGGTGGAGATGAAGACGAAAGAAGGGGAGATTGAGACAGGTGTGGGTTGTCAGCAACGCCAAATGTGGGCTAAAGAGCGAGGCGAGTGGGTCGGGGATGTTGGTCACCGGCGGTGGCGGCGTCTGAAGGTTGAATCTTTCCGAGATGACCAAGACAGTTTTGCAGGCACAGGGAAGAGACCTGTGCGGGGGAGTGTGGTGTTCAAGAGGAGATGCTTGCTGTATGTAGTGAATACAGTCTGTCGGGCGATATTATTGTTGTTGTTGTTGTTGTTGTTGTTGTTGCCTTGATGCGATGGCGTCGGAGATGATGATGATGGTGATGATGAAAAGGAGGTTTGTTATTGTTACGATTGTGGTTATCTGGTTATTCAATAGCAACGTCGGGGGCATGGCACATACAATGCGGCCCTGCTCTTCTACTTTGTCGTTTTCTCTGACGCAACTCTGCTCATTATCTCTTTCTCTTTCTCTCTCTCTTTCTCTGCAGATGCATGCATAGAGGCTGTTTCTCGAGACTCGGTCTGCGTAGATGCTGCCTGAAAAATTCTCTCCAAAAAATTGTACACGCAGACCGCGCTCTTCAATCGCACGCAGTCTCTCTCTCTCTCTCTCTGCCATGAGGGGGGGACTTAGTACGGACTACGGACATGGCGGCCGAACGACCCACTACAATGAATCGTCTCTAGCGCACTCTGCTCCTGGATGACCGAAAGACATGTAAACCTCCTTTCTCTCTCTCTCTCTCTGGCTCTCTATACAGCTCTGTCCGACGCCGCACCCGTCCACAGAACCCTCTCCTTGTCCATGCATGCCAGGGTCACTCTGTTCTCTGTCCCCATTGCTGCTTGGCTATCGGTTGGCCCTGCCCCTCGCCCTTTCCACCCGCATCTGGTCACATGTCTGCCCCACGACTGCGGACCAGGATGCACAGAACTACCTGCTGCGGCAGTCCTCCCCACACCGCTGGACGTTCACTCGAAACGACATGCACAACCCTCCGACCCCGGTGATCATGGGCGCGAGGGCCGCCAATGGTTCCTGAGTCAGTCAGCCCCATGGACGCAGTGATACCTGTGGCGGCCGGCCACATTCCAGCGGTCAGTCCCCTTGGGCTCATCCACGGCAAACCTCCAAGGCTTGCCCCACGGTTCTGCTCAGTATCCCGGACATTCTCCCAGAGGTGTCGGAACATGAGGACGATTGAGGCAAGGCATGGACAATGGTGGGAGGAGGGGACGCTCGCTCCAGAAAGGGTTAGGTGCTTCCGGGATGAAGAGAGGGCCGTATGCATGTCACCCCTGGGCTAAGCGAAGTCCAAAGGAACCGAGAAGGAACAGAGTTTGCGCAAAGGAGAATGCATCGCTGATAGGATAGAGGATATCAGCTCGAGGTGGAGGTCGGGAGCCATCATGACAAACATACGGCCGCCACAAAAAGAGCCCCCCAGGATGAACTGAGACTTCTGTACAATTGTCCTGGGGGCGTCAAAATAATTTGCCACAGTCGTATTCCCCGCGAATTTCCGGCTGAGCCTGCAGGTCGGTCGCCGCCACCACCGAGTGTCATGTTGTTGCATCCACTCGAGCTCGATGCAGCACACCACTCCCCCGGACCATCCGCTCGCTATCGACATCATCCCCGACGTCGACGCGCACTCTAGTCCGAACACCCGCCCCCGCGCCGACACGACACCCAGCTTGTCCGACTCTGGTGCCAGCAATCGACAACCAAGCCAGTGGATTCAAAGCGGATCCACCTTGTTGTTAAAAATCGACAGCGACAACAACGGCCGCATAGCCTCGACCTGCACGCGCGCGCGCACCCCTTTTCTTTAGACGTGGAAATAGATTAACAGACTCTGCCAAAATGGTAAGCGTCGGCAAGCGCGGGATGGATGGAGATGGATGGGAGTGGAGCGCGGACCAAAAGTGTAAACAATCGCGCACGCGCGCGCACGCGTTCCTTCCTCAACCCGCATCCATCCTGCGCGCAGCACACTCCGGGCACTGGAACTAACCCACAGCCTCCCCCCAAGGCGAAGCACTCGAAGATGATGACGCTGCTGCACTACCGTCTCAAGGTTACCTTGTGAGTGTTGACATTCCATGCTCTGGCATGGCCGCGTGAAATGTTCATGTGGAGGCAGTCACCCAGACCTCGGATGCTGACACCGCGCAGGAACGACGGTCGTGCGCTCGTCGGACAGATGCTTGCGTACGACAAGCACATGAACTTTGTTCTTGCCGAGTGTGAGGAGTTCAGGACCGTCAAGGTATGTTGTTGTTGTGTGCCGCATTGCTGCTTCTGCCGTCAGACTCTTTCACCTCCAGGGGGCGCTAACATTGCAGGGCAAGAAGGCCAAGGACCACCCCGCTGGCGAGCCTGCCCCGACAGTTCAGCAGAAGCGCACGCTCGGCCTCGTTATCCTCCGCGGCGAGACCATCGTCTCCGTCTCCGTCGAGGGCCCTCCCCCCTCTGTTGCCGAGGGCCCCGGTATCGCCCCGGGTCCCGGTGTTGGTGTTCCCGCCGGCCGTGGCATGCCCCTCGGCGGCGCCGCTCCTGGTGCTCCTGCCATGGCTGCCCGCCCGATGGCATATGCCCGCCCGCCACCCGGCTTCCCCCCCGGTATGCCCCCTCCCCCCGGCATGCCTCCCGGATTCCCCGCCGGCATGCCCCCTGGAATGCCCCCTCCCGGTATGCCTCCTGGATTCCGTCCCCCCGCTGGTTTCCCTCCTGGGTGAGTAGTGCAGTGATGGGCGTGAGGCGGCGGCAAGAAGCTCCAGAAGTAGCGGAAGGAGTGGATCGGCGTTTGGGGAAGCGAAGACCGCGGCGTTTGACGAACACGTCGAGCTCCCCCTCCCGCCTTCTCGCTGAGCCCGCCCAGCCCGATGCAGAACAAGAAAGATCAGCACTGACGCGCAGATTCCCCGCCCGCCCGCCGGCATAAGTTTCCTTCGTGTTCTAGTTTTGCGGTGAAGCATGCATCGCGTGTACGTATTGAGCGACAATGGAGCAGAGAGCAGACATGGTCACGAGCAGTGCCGCCGAGTCGGGGTCCATGGCCCTTCGGAAGAGTTGTTAGAGGACGAGTGCGGGTGGCTGGGATCTATCGTCTGTCGTTGAGGAGCAGTGAGAGCCGGTGGGTGAGACGGGTCCAAATCTGGGTGACCGATTCGTAACAAAGAAGCGCGACATTAGCCGTTCCAGCGGCAGCAGCGGCGATCGAAGAATCGACTCGGTGCGCTTAATCCGACGTCCACTCTGTACTCTCTCTGCATGGACACTGCCGCTCGCCGCCGCTCGGTCCCCGGCGCACGATGCACCTAGACCCTTGCGTCCCGGCGAGCGACCCGAGGTACCGAGGGGCCAAGACGACGCGTCGATCTACCAGCCAGCCAGCCCTCGGGCTTTGGTGGCGGCGGGCGGAATGGCCGACTGTTCTTTTTCGGGCGCCGAGGCATCAGCGCGGCCATGCCAGTAGCCGTCCACCAGCAAGACACCGCCCTACTCACACACACCCCTCTATAATACATTTGAGAACAACACTGCACAACAGAGTAGTCTCTCTTTTCTCTTTCTCTCTCTCTCTGCACCCCTCTCCCCCATTTTTTGCATTCTTCTTCTCGTCTTGCATTCTCACTCTTTCTCTCACCGAGTATACCACCACAAACTCTGCTCTCCTTATCATCCGTGCCTGCCTCAAAGGTGGCAGCAGGTGCGTAGCTCTTCCCCCCGCTTTACTCGTACCGCACTCACCCCAGCTTCCTCCCACCTACGTGTAGCACAGCTCACCTGGGCTGCACCACCCCTCGCCGCTGCCTTGCAGCCTCGCCGCCTGCACCCGCAGGGCAAGAACCAGCAACATGGGCGGCAACACCTTTGACACACCCGCAACGCGCCTCACAATCGAGCAGCACTCCGCACTCCTCGCGTTCATCCAGGCCCGGCTCGGACACGTCTTCTCGCCTATCACCACCCCGCCATACCTGGCCAACAAGGACTCGCACGGCGACCTCGACGTCCTTTGCGGCTGGGACGGGGTCGGAATCGCCCCTGGCAAGGGCCGTAGCACCGGCGTTGTCCCCTCCGACGACCTCCACGCCGCCGCCGTCCTCACAATCGACCCCAACATCTCCCTCGACTCGAGCGCCGCTGATCTCAACACGTGGTGCAACGCTGTCGCGGCGGCCATCGGCGGTACCCGCTGGGTCCGCAACGGCGGCGAGCTCACAATTGCAGTCCCCACGACGGTCCTGCAAGCTCTCGGGCAGAACCAGACCGAGAAGAAGGGCGAGGCCGACACTACAAACACCATGGTGGAGCGCGAGACATACTACAGCACCCCTGTTTGCACACGCGGAGAGCGTATGGCCGCGGGTGACAGTGACGCGGAGGTCCTTGCTCCCACGATCGGCGAATGTGCCCCTGGGGCGGTCTCTGACGCCACTGATCTGGCTCTCGCGGACGCGGACGGTAACACCTCGGGCACGAAGGCTCCACCCCCTACGCCTCGGGGACCCTCGGCTTCCGGGACTCCCTCTGCTCTCTCAGTCTCGCACTTTCCTCCCGCGACCCTGGCCTCCGCCCCAGCTGCCGAGGAGCGCGGGGAGCCCTTCTTCCAAGTGGACCTCATGTTCAACACCCCCTCGTCGATCCCGTTCGCCGCGTTCAGCTACTCGTACAGCACGACAATCCTGCTGTTGTCGGCCTTTATCCGCTCCGCCACGGGCCTCCGCGACGTGATTGTGCAGCAGGGCTGCGTAATTCTCCGCACACGCCCATTCTCCGGCCAGCGCAGCGCGTCCGTCGTGCTCTCCGACGACCCGGCCGCAGTGTGCGGCTGGCTCGGACTCGACTATGACGCGTGGGACGGAGCGCAGTTCACGACACCGGACGACATGTACGCGTGGTTTGCCAACGTCAAGCAGGGATCCCTCGGTGAGCGTGCCCTCTGCAAAATGGTAGCGCACGGCACCGACAGGCGGTCGAAGAGCGAGCGCATGGCCGTACTCGACGAGTTTGGCGAGTGGCTCCGCGCCAACTGTCCCGAGCTGGCCGGCACCGGCAAGGTCGAGGAGGCCAAGGCGGCCGAGAACAAGGCCCACGACGAGGACACGCCCCGCGACAAGGACACTCCCCGCCCACTCACCGACAGGGAGGCGGCCGTGCTCGCGTACTGGGGCAAGATGGACGAGCACGACGCCGAGATTGCCCTCCTCGCCGCCGAGGCCAAGGCCCTCAAGGAGGCACATGTGCAGAAGAAGGCTGCACGCGAGCGGCACCTGGTAAAGCTGGCGGAGGAGGAGAAGACGGCTGCTGCTGAGCAGATGAGCGACAGCGACACGACCTCCAAGAACGAGCCCATCCCCGAGCTGGACAGCACCACCAAAGCCCTCGCGGAGGACGAGGTGGACACGGCGGAGGAGGTGGACAAGGTGGACAAGGTGGACAAGGTGGGGCCCGCGCGCAACCTCGAGATGCCTACAGATGCCGCCCCCGCATCCATCATCACCACCGCGACGGGCGTTACTCTGGGTCCTCCTCTCGTGGAGAAGATGGACTCGACCACTGCCTCCCCTGCACCCCTGCCCCCCCGCGAGGCGGAGAAGCTGGACATCAAGGCGCCTGACCCTGCCGTTCCCGCGGGGAATGTGGACGAGAATGGAGCTGTCGCGCACCAGGTGGAGAAGGAGGACAGCGGCAGCAGCATTGCTGAGCCCGAGGAAGAGACCATCGTCTTCAACAATAACACTGTTCGACAGCAAGACGAGCAGGTGATCGACACTGAACATGTGGTCACGAACGCGCGGGTGGAGATTGTGGAAGTGGAGGCGATGGTCCCCGCCACGGCGATGACGTCGCAGCAGGCGACGAGCCCTGTGCACGAGGCAGATGGAAACAACGCCAGTGCCGGGATTCCCATTGATCCCATTCCTGTTGCGGCTCATGCAGCCTCGGGCACGGCTGCCGAGATTACATGTGAGTGCTCTACTGATGAATACATTACACTGTATCAGCTGACGTTGCAGCCACGCCCCTCCCGCACCCCGAGACTGCTTCATCGACCGAGCTAGCCGGCTCAGCCGAGCAAGCCGCCACCGAGGCCGACGTCCAACCGCCCAGCCAGGTCACGTCGTGGGCCGCCTCTAGCCAAGCTTGCAACGCTGAGCCCGATGAGGCTCCCACTACTGAAATTGAAACCGCGACCTCGGTCAACAACATGGCCTCCCCATCGCCGAACGCCTCTGTCTGTGCCACCGCCACTCCCACTGCCACATCGCCACTAGTCGAGGCTGAGCCTGATGCGGAGGATGAACGCGATGAAGGCAAGATCATTTGCCAGGCTGGTACGATCGAGGACACTACACCTGCGCTGCCGGGCGCCACAGTCTCTGAGACCGCGCGTACAGAGGAGACTGCGTCCAGTGAGTCGGCCTTGCCGACCGCGGCCGGCACCGGCGGGCCGTCCGACGCCTCGGACGCTGGTACGGCCGACTGCGAGGGTGACAGCGACAGCGACACGCCGCCTCCCCGTCCGTCCTGCCGTCTCTTCAACCGTCCTCGTGTCCCGCAAGCGCTCGCGATACCGCCTGGTGCCTCACATCTGCCCGTCGTGAGCGTGGACGCCGACGAGGACACGCCCACGCCCTCGCCCTCGCCCGGCCTCTACCCCCACAGCGCGACCGACTTTGCGTTCGCGGGAGAGGGGGCCAGCAGCAGTGAGCCCGCGTCGGCCTTCACGGACCTGGGCGATGTGTCCGATGCCGACAGCGAGCTAGACCCCAACCCGCGCCGCACGATCGTCGACTGCTCAAACGAGGACCTCGACGTCGAAGCCGACGTCGATCTAGATGTCGACATGATAGAGTCGCTCCAGCAGCCGCACCTGCACCCGCGCCGCATCGGCGAGCACCTCGCGCTCGAGCGCGACCTGTCCCCCGTGTTCGAGCGCGACGAAGAGGCGGAGGCGGAGGTGGAGGCGTCGATCAACGAGTCTGTCGCAGAGGCTGCCGAGGACGCCCCGGAGGTGGAGACCCAGGGTGCGTCTGCCGGTGTCGAGGGCGTCACGGAGGCGAAAGGCCCTGGCGAGGCCGAGAGCACTGGCGAGGTGGCAGAGGCGGAGACTTCCGAACCGGCCCACTCGTCACCGAGCCACACCACCCCGGGCCTCTCGCCGTCGTCGACCGCCTCCCCCGGCTCCCCCGCCGCGAGCGTCGACACTATCGCCGCCGCCGCCAGCCCGAAGGGCAAGAGCAGCAAGAAGAGGAGCAAGAAGGAGAGCTGCATCATCGCGTAGGTGACTTGCGGATCTTGCACATGAGACCCCTCAGAAGAGATACCGCCCGAAGAGGCGCCAGCAGGAGAGACGCTGTTCCCCATTCCATTCGATTCCCATTCCAACTTCATTCCATCCCACCATCAGTGACGACCCGCCGCCCCGGCCCGGCCCATACTATTACCATGCAAACGCAAGCAGCCGCGAGCAACCGCACCTTCCTCAGAGACACCTGTAGATAATATATCTGATACATTTGTGCCATGTACATTTGACTATGTGCCCGAAACGTGCAGGTGCACGGGCCTGCCTGTGGTGAGAATGTTTTGCTATGTGGTGCGAGTGCGACGCGCAGTGTCCATGTGAGGGGATCCAACCTCCTCCTCCTAGATTCCTCGTCCGTCCCCCTCCTTCCCCCTCGCCCTCCTTCCCCTCACTTGTCGCCCTTGCTGACGCCCCACGTGAACCCGCTCGCGGACAGTTTGCGGCCGGGCGCGACAGCGCCCGAGCGCGCGGTGCCGAACGCGATCTGCATGCCCGTGGCGGGCGATCCCGGCGCACCAGAGAAGCTGCGCTGCGAGCTCGGCGTACCGGGCGGCGCCGACGGCGCGGACGGCGGCGGGATCGCCTGCGTCATGAACGACCCGCGGGCCGGGGACACGAGCTGCGCCGAGGATGCCGACGTGTTGGCCTGGGAGGAAGCGTGCGGCTGCGACTCGGGCGGGACCTGGGACAGCGGCGTCGACTGGAGGGGCGCGAGCCGGTCTGGCGATGGCGAGCGGAGGAAGGCGCCAAAGTTGACGGGCTCGGGCTCGTCCGACGCGACGGACTGCGAGTACGTGAATGGTGGCGGGAGCGACGGGACGGCAAAGCTGGGCTCGATGGACGAGAGCGTCGTCATGGGGCTCATGTCGACGCTGACTCCGCCGACACCCATGCCCATCATACCGATGCCGACGCCGGCGCCGACGCCGAGCACCGCGGGCAGCAGGCCGCTGTGCGGGTCAATCTCCATCATGTGCGCCGCCGCCGTGCGCGTCACGGGGATCAGCGGGACTGAGGGCGAGCTGGCGGTCGGCGCCTCGAGCTCCCAGCCGCCAGACGCGCGCCGCCGCCTCTTGTGCGTCGGGACGTACACGGCCGTCTCGGCGGGAATGTGCTCGTGCACAAAGTGGCTCCGCAGGGCCGGGAGCGAGGGAAAGGTGCGCGCGCAGTGGTCCCAGCGGCAGAGAAAGGAGGTGCCGGCTGGCATCTTGATGGGTGCAGGGTGATGTGGGGGGCGCTGGAGGCGGTGGTGATGAAGGCCGACGTCGGCAGAAGATGGGCGGGGCGGCAGTACCGGGGCAGTGGACAGGGGCTCTCGGTAAGGACGATAGCGGACGGGGCAACGTGTGGACTAGCCGGGGCGTCGCGGTGTGGTGTGGATGGCGACGGCGACGGAGTGCGGTGGAGCTGATGGGATGTCTGAGAAGAGCGAGAGCGAGGGAGCGATGATGGCTGTCGAGCGTCGACAATCCCAAAATGCCTTTGCCTTGCTTGCACTTACGCGCCGATCCGATGACCCGCAATCGCAATACACGGACATTGACGCCATCTCCGCTCCCTTAGCCGCCATCTCCACCTTGTCGTCATCGTCGCTGCTGCTCGGTTGTCTACTCTTGCATCAACCACTCTACACTCCACACACATAACGATCCACCATGGCGGCCCCCAAGACGCCGCTCAAGGCCACCACAACAGCGAGCGGCTTTGTCCTGCCTGCGATCTGGAGCTTCCCGCCGTTCTTCACGTAAGTCGCGAGACCGTGGGGGGCCTGGAGATGTCATCCAAGTTACTTTCATCTCCTCGACCGGACCGCTCTCGCGCCGACTCGATGTCTGTGCTGCGCAGATGAGAGCTTCATACTGGAATATCAGAGCTGACTCGCAGACTCCAGCCCAACCCCGCAACACACGCGCACCAGCTCAAGCTGTGGACGGAGCTCGTCCTCGCGTGGGCGAGGCACGAACGCGTGTTTGCTGTCAACGCCGACAGCCCCGAGGCGGGCGAGGTGTTTGCGAACAAGACCATCGGGCGTGAGTGTCAGTTGCGTTGGAGCAGGATGGTGAAGGGCGAGGGTGGTGGGATGGGGAGAGGCGCGCGGGCGGTCCTCGTCAACGACCTGCTCCACTACGGCCATCCTGGGTAAACGGCGGGAACGCGAATGAAAGAGCTCTACAGACTCTTTGCCGCTATCTATCATCTCCTCGGCTGCTTTTTTATGGCGCTGCTGCAGAGTGAAGCATTGACTGCGCGGAGTGGAATTGGAACCGGCCAACTACTCATCTTTTGGCACATAGCTGCGCGAGGCCATGGAAGATCCCATGGCTCAATCTCATCACTTCGAGCGCCTAAAAGCTGAGGTAGACAGCATCCCTCGTGCCTCATTGCTTTCCAAGTCTACGGCGCTGACAACAGGACGGCTTCTTCCGCCGGCGCTCAAGGAGCTACTCGCCCACATGGCCAAGGAGGGTGCGTGTATTCGCTGGAGCTCGAGGTGTTACAGCTTAATATCTCCGAGGACATAGCTGATAAACAGGCGTCGCCGCGGCCGACCCGCCAAAGCAGACCGCGAGCTACCTGCTGTACTGGCGGAAACCCGAGGAGTGGGGCAAGATCATCTACGACTGGGTGCGTTCTCTCTCCTTGACCGTCCTCCGCGGACGGTGCACCATCGGGAGCTAGCTCGGGTTCGATGTATCAGCTCTGACACACAGGTATCCGACAACGGCCTGACAGGGACGATAATGACGTTTTACGAGATCACAGATGGCGACCTGAGCCATACGACCGGTAAGTCGCGCACGAAACCGCACAGCGCCAGGTCACGGAAAGATTGGCGACGTCCAACTCGGCGACGTGATCTTGACGTCGATGCCAACGTGCTGTGGCCCTGCTTGCCCCTATTTGGTTTCAGAGCCATTTACTGTCCCGGCTTCTCTCTGCGCATCTGTGGCCGCGGTGGCCGCGCTGCCTGAAAGCTGTAGCCAGAGTTGCTGACCACGATTGCAGAATTCCGCAGCCTCCCGGACCCCCTCCTGCGACGCGCGCTCGACACGCTCGTCCGCCGCGGCCAGGCGCAGATTCTGCGCGGAGCAGATGGCGACGGCGACGGCGTGCGCTTCTTGTAGGCGCGGCGCCGAGCAGCAGCGCAGGCAGGCATCTCGCAGCCTCCCAGCCCGAGCTCGAGCCCCAACTCGTCTCCAACTCCCCTTCTTGCCAATTTGCCACTGTTGTTCCTTTACTCTAGAGTACATGCATGCTCTGTGATGTGTACCAATGCCCGGGCGCTCGTGTCCGACGGCTGTGATATAATGTCAATGAGGCGCCATGCTGTATTCTGCTTGCTGCCAGTCACCCTCGCCCCTGCGTCGATCGTTGTGGCGGTGCAGTGCCTCGCGCCAACGGAGGAATGATAATAATGAGCAATTCACACAGAGGACATGTGGCCGGTCTGCATGTTTGCCATTGTTGCGGCTAGCGGCATAAGCATAAACCTTCGTGCCCTAAGCTTCGCGGACCGCCTGCTGCACCACCACACCTCCACACCACCACACCACCACACCACCACACCACCACACAGCCGACGTACTGCCGCACCACCACACCGAGACATATTGCCTCAGCAGCCAGACCCCGGAGTCGTCGCGCTCCCCAACTCCGTCGGCCAACAGCCAGCAGTAGGCAGCCGCCGCTCCAGTGACAAGTTGAGCAGATATCGAGTCAAACGAGCAGAGCAACAAAGGGAGAACACACACGAACATGCACACCACCAATTTAGCAGCTATCGGGGCGCACAAGCAGGCTCCTCGGCTCTTCTGCCGGTATATCCGGGGCGGCGGGGAGGTCAGTGGCGAGCGGTCCTGCCACCGTCGTGTGCCCTTGTTTTTCCCGGACCTGGCCTTTCGTCGTGGCTCAGTGTGCGCAGTCTGTCGTGCACGAGAAGGATGGCAGCTGCGCGGATCCGTGGTCCGCAGTGTGTTCGCGGTGTGGTTGGAGACCCGGAGGAATGCGAGTTGTGGCTCGCTGGCCACCGCGACAACATGGGAAGAACGAGGGATATGCGTGCGACCGCGACTATGACTGTCACCCGAATGTCTAGCGCCGAGCATCGAGTATCCAGAAGACGCGCGCTGTCGGCACAGAGACGCCGGACGCGACGTGAATGTGCAGGCCGAGGCGTCCCCGAGTCAGAATCAATTTCCCGCCAGACCCCGAGCCGGCGGACGCCTCGCCACCAGCCCAAATATCTAGGCTCGGGCCCGGTGCCCATTTTTGGGGAGGTTGGTGCCAGGGCCAACTGTCGCCAGGCCGACAGGTACGTCCGTCGGAGACATTGCTAGCAGCGCGCTCCCGGCGGAGGCGGTGGCGGCGGGGACTGGCGCTGACCGTGGACGACTCACTGCATTCGTGCGGCGGCGGCCGCTGCTTTGTGCTTTGCCTCTATGTTTATGCGTCGCTGCGCTCTGCGTGTGGTGGGTTTCGGGGCTCGGACACTTGTACGGGCAATCTGCGACGGTTCGGCTCCGAGAAACAAGGAGAGAACAGCGTGCCACGTCGGAATGCGCCACCGGAAACTAAAACTGTAAGAGAGAGTGAGGCAGGCAGCAGCATCAGGCAGCAGGCAGCAGGCTCAGCAGCAGCTCGTACCTGCTTTGTGAGTGCCTGGGTGTGCTCCTTTGCCTGTGTCGTGGGCGTGGACGAGCGCTTGCTGATGTTCGCGGGCGTGGCAGGCGCGCGGTTACAGCAGCAGCAATGCGCTGGGCCGGGCCAGTGCTGGCAGCAACTGCCACTCGATGCAGCGCAGCCCTCCTGGACACGCTCCATGCTGGCAGCCGTCCGGGACAAGCAGGGCGAGACCGACACGGAATGACACAATGCCGTACGCTTCAACGGCATGTTGGCCACTGGGATGGACGGCCAGACACGTAGCCTGGTTCCGGGGCCGGCTCGTTCGGCTCGGCAAGAGGCCCCCCCCCCGGGGGGGGGGGGGCAGCGCTGCAAGCACTGTCCGAGTGCGGTGTTTCTGTCAGGTGTGTGTCAATGTCATGAAGCGAGGCGGGCGGGGCAGTGGGCGATTGCGGCCTGCGATTGCGCTTCGTAGTTTGCATTGCGGTCACGGATTGCGATCACGAGTGGCGATGCATTTCGAACACTGTTCTTGAGATTTGCGCGGCATGATTCCTGTGCAGAGAATGGAAGAGCGAGATTTACCTCGCAGATTGCAGATACACATGCACCCATGCAGTGAGAGATCGATGCACCAAGCCAAGCCCAGCGCTGGTGCTGGTGCCGGTGCCACGGCGGCGCAGAGAGATCTCAGGGGACAAAGAAGGGGAAGAGATGTCAGAGGACAAAGCAAAGCGGAGAGAATCAAGCTCATCATGCTCGCCACTCTCACCCACTCGCTCGGTCAGTCAACATGCCACTCCCGTCTCGGCGGACGTGGAGATGCATCTGCCACGCCGCGTTGCAACCCGTCAAACGAACTTTTGCAGGCCTGATGCGCAGTCTTGCGCGGGCTCGGCTCCACATCACCTGACCTGGTTCATCCGGTGTGCGCGCGTCGTCTGTAGCCCTGCAAGCCATGGAACAGCGGCATGGATATTCTCCACCGGGGTGACTCGTATGATCGAGTAGTATCGCGGCCCCGACTGTGGGTGGTTTCTCACTCGAGGTGATGGACCTGCAGCAAGATGAGAGACGACGCGTCAGTGGTCTTGAGAGCTGGCAGGGTCAAGACTGGAGATGCGGTCTCCAATGCATGGTGGAAGCGATCCCTCACCTCTTTTTTTCCGGTCGTTCAGGTATGGGTATAGCACGATTGTGCTTGTTGTGTATGCATGGAGCGTGGAGCACAGTATAAATGATGGCGAGCACTGCTCTGAATATGGCGGGCGGTGCAAGCAGTGACTGAAGTTGATTACAACCCAGTCTTAATAGACTTTTATTATTAGTTTTGTTTTTGTAATGGGACGCCAGGGGGGTAAGGGGGAAAGGGGGCACGCACGCACAGGGAGGAGCCAGGGGGTGGGTGTATGACGCCGCCGGGCCGTGATGGCAACAAACGACCTTCTGATCCCCCCCCCGCCGCCTGCTGCTCCCCCTTTCCCCCMACCTCTCTCCATCTCAACTCCCTCACTCTCCTCGTCGTCTCTCTCTCTCTTTCTCTTCTTTCCACCCAACCACCACCACCACCACCACCTCCACCACCTCGCTCTTCCTTACACCTCATCTTCTCAACACTCACCACCGCAGCCACAGCAGTCACCACAGCAACCCCGGCGCTGCACCTCCCCCCCGCCCCCTCCCCTCCCCCAAACCGCCGCCCCGCCCCCGCCCCGTGCAGCCTCGTCTACATCTCTCCCTTGCAGCAGCTTGCATCTTCCAGGAGATCCACTTGTTTCAAACTGCGCCAACTGGTTCACTCGCCAGCCAGACAAGCACACGTACACACAACCCACCGTCAGCCGTTCGCCGTCCGCCGCTCGCCGTCGCCGCACACCGCATCACCACCACACGTGCTTTCCCACAGTCCATCCACACACCTCTACATCTTGTTGTTGCCCAACCCACATTTCACCTCCCACGTCGAGGGTCCGTGATATCAACAGCCCGACAGCACCACCATCCCCCTTCTCTCATCCGCAACCCCCCCTTCCCCTCTGCTCTGGTACAATCAGTTCCAGACTATCCACCCCCCCTGGCCGGATCCCAGCAGCCGCGCGCGCCGATTAACACTCGGCCACATCTCCCCTCCTGCCTCCAAGTGGTCTCATCTCCCACGGATCATCCACCACAACTACCACCTCTAGCCCATTGTTCCTTGCACCAGCGCGCCTCGCTTCCATTCCTCCTTTGCTGGCAGCCGTGCGTCCGTGTGTCGAGCTGACCCCTCACTCGCACTTGTCGAGCCCGTCTGCTATCAGTGTGCTCACCTCGTCTTTCCCACCCAGCGTGCCGCGATCCACACACCCCTCCCCTGGTGTCTCTCTCTAGCCCAGCGCCATCACGCGCCCTCGTGTCAACCTTCCTCTGGCAGGAATCGCAACCTCTTCTCTCTCTTTCACTCTCAACTCGCGTTCCCACCATCGCGGCGCGGCCATCTTCCACTGCCCACGTCTCGCAGGCCCGTCCCCCTCATCTCGCTGCCGCCCGCCGCCGCCCACTCCGCTAGCCCGCCGCCGCGTGCGGATGACACCTAATGTCGGGAGCCCCCCCGACGCTCACGTTGTCTACGGGTCTGACACCGTCCTCAGTTCCCCTCAACGCCTCTAACACAAGCTCCCTCCGCAGTCGTCCACACGGCGCACGGCGGCGCGCACCTGGCCTGGGAGCAGGTCTCTTTGTCGCCAACCCAGACAACTCGGACGGCGAAGAATCATCACCCGGCGGCAACTCGTCAGCAGGCATATCACCCGTGCGCGGCTCGCCCCAACGTTCCTCCCTCGGCAGGTCCCCGCCCGCTCCCATCCAGACCCAGGGCTCCGTGCCAATCTCCGTCCCCACATCCTCGTCATCAACGCCCCTCGGCACATCGGCTCCTGCGAGCAGCGGTGGACTCGGTAGCATGATGCGGCCGAGCCAACCTTCTAACAATTCAAATGGCCTCCCGCGCCGCACCCCGCTTCCTAGTGTGCCGGTACCGGTGCCGGGCCCTTCGAACAGCCCCGCTCCCTTCGCCATGGGAATGGCCGCCACGCCTACTCCTCCTCAACCTCCTCCCCAGCCTGACCGCCATCTGCTCGCGAGGCGGGCGTTCACAAGCCCTACAGAGCAGACCAACCCCCGTCTCGACCCCCGAACCGTCTTTCGCGACGCACCATCCAGCCCCAACCGCGCCCTCCCCCCGCTGCCCCCTATCAAGGCGACGTCGGTCCCTTCCCCGTCAGTGTCAAACTCGCCGCACGCGACATACAGCGCGAGTTTCCTCCCCCCAAACCACTCGCCACCAATCCTCTCAAACCCTCCTCCGCCCCTCTCGGCTGGGTCTTCCTCGTCCATGAACCCCCTGGGTCGTGTTCCGAGTCCAGACGACCAGTTCACCGCTAGCACCATCAACACGCGCCCGCGCTCGTCGTCTGTACACCAGAAGGTGCTGCTCTCGGCCACTATCGATAATGAGCAGTTTACCATTGTCGACATTACTGGTACACAGTCTCCCGATGGCATCCGTGAGAAGATGCTGTCCAGGGTGAGTCGCGCTCGAGAGCGTTTCCTCCATTGCTAATGCCGCAGCTTCGTTTCCGTGACGACCAGTTTTCAACCCTCGCGATTTATCATACAGACGTCGGAGAGCCGCTTCCAAACGCCTCACAACCAGGGCTGTCAAACCAACAGCTTTTGCAGCTGGTGCAGGCACATGGCGACTCAAAGGCGAGCCTCAAGTTTCTTGTCCGGCAAACCTCTCTTGCGGACCCAGCAGCGGCGACCGTGGTACCCCCATCCGAGGCAACCTTTGTTCCCCGTGCAGGCGTACGCCCTGGTGTTCCTCCCATCGTGACCAACATTGAACCGGCCCCGCCATACACTCCGCACCCCATGTCGTCTGCCCATCATTCCAATGAAAGCATGGGCAGCGTGAGCGAGGCCATGGATCGTGGACAGGGAAGCAGGAGCAGTGTGAACGACTCGTCGACTTACACCGGCCAGCAGCACACGGCTGAGCCGACAATGTACAGTACCCTGCCACAGGTGCGGAGTTCGTCGCCACCACTTGTCAACGATGTCTCGGACGACGAAGGCACCTTCCGCCTCCCTACATCAAACGCTCTGGCCGGGCCTAGCAGCGCATCAAGCAGCCGCGACAGCTTGGAAATCCAAGAGCTCGTCAGGTCGGGAATGGACCGGGACAGCGCGAGGCTGGTTCTCCAAATGAGAAAGGATGACGAGGAAGAGGAACATCGTCGCATGAGGCAGGACGAGGCCATTGCCCTCATAGCCCAGGAAAATGAACGTGAGGTATGGCAGGTCATGCGCCAGCTGCACCAAGAGGCTGAGCGACAACAGTACGACCGACATGCCCTCGAGAACTTTGACAGACAGCAAGTGAACGTTTTGGCCGAGGCGAGTCGATCTGCCGACGACCGGGACAGGTGGCATACAGGACCCAGCACTCCCCACAACATCCAGCAGTTTGTTGAGAATCGCCAGCAGCGGCGCGAGGAGATTGAGCACATGCGCACCAACGATTGGTACCCGGAAGACCCGGCATACGCACGGCGGACGTCGGACTCGACGGCGCAATACAACACTAGCAGGCTGCCGTACATGTCATCATCGCCTCCACAGGCGACCGAGACGATTCACGGATCGAGCTACACGAATGGCGCTCACTATCAATCGACCGGCCCCCGAGGCAGCCAGGGTGATATTCACTCTCGGATCCCGCCGTCTGGGCTGACCCGCCGACCGAGCAACGAGCCCCAGCCATACTACGACCACCGTCTCCACAATGCGCCCTCTGTCGACAACATGAGGCAGGCCACCGGTGTTTACCCCCACACCAACGCCCGCGCCCACACAATGCGCCGGTCAGCGAAGCGCCATACCCAACCACCATGCTCCCCCATGTCGCTCATCAGCGCCACCTCTCAGTTCCCCCCGCGACTCGTCGTGGCAGGGTGGCGAACAGGGAGCTTCCTCCTGAGGAGGAGCTACCTCCGTACAGCGTTTACGATGACAGCCCCCGGGTCAGCACAGTGGGTTCGTTCTCGGCACAGTCGACCCCAGCCATCCCGCAGGGCTACACCTGTCTCTT
>PQXP01000602.1:0-11716 GCA_002973495.1 Apiotrichum akiyoshidainum | reverse complement strand
GCGGATGCGCCCTCCGGCGCGCGCGGATGGGGCTTCCGCCGCTCGCAGCGCCACGGCCGCAACGGATACAGCCACCTCCGGCAGGACCCCGACGAGGAGGACGCGCTCGCCGGCGCGCGCTTCTCGCTCGACGACGACGAGGACCTCGACGCGGACGTCGACCACGACGCGCGCGCGCTCGGCGGCGAGGTCGACGCGTGGCGCCAGACGGGCGCACCGAGGCGCAGCTCGTCCGACGACGCCGCGCCCCGCCTCGGCGCCCACCAGGGCCTCGTCGATATTTAGGACCGATACGTCTTGTATTCTAGATGCCGCCTGCGGGCCGCGAGCTACGATGCTAGTTGCCTGCCATTTGTATCTGTATCACCCCGCTGCTTGTTGCTTGCTGCCGGTTACATTTGCTGCGCCCAGAGCACAACACCCCACGCGTCCCATGACCGTGACAGTTATCATCGTACATGAACGAACTACGAGCAATACGGAGGTTGCGCACCGATAAGGTGACAGGCACGCGCCAGCGGCGCGGCAGACAAGATAGGGGTGTCCAGAAGAAACTAAAGTAACGAAACGCAGCGCGGCGGACTTGTACAGTCTCGCCGCGCCGCAGAAAGGCGCTCCCCTCCACTCGGACGTGTTCAGACATGCTCGGGCTCGCCGCGGGGGCCGGCGTTTTAAGGAATTTCTACCAGCAAGAAGAGGTGTCGGCGGGTTCGCGTGCGCGCTAGCGCTCTCTTGCGCTCGCGCTCGCTCGCTCGCTCACTGCTCGCGCTTACTTGCGCTGCTTCTTCTTGGCGGGGCCCTCCTCCTCGTCGTCCTCGAGGTCAACCGAGCCCTCGTCGTCGTCGTCCTCCTCGTCGAGCTCGTCAAAGTCGTCATCGCCCTCAACGACGCCCTCAAAGACCTTGACGGGGTCGTTGAGGAGCTCGTTGACAATGGTCTCGCCGATCTCGAACGCATCGCCCTCCTGGGTAAAGTAGTGGAAGAACGATCCGACGTCGCCGTCAAAGTCCTCGGCGTCGAGGTTGTCGAGGTCTTCGATCGAGGGCATCTTGCGGGGGTGGAGCTGGACGAGGTTCTTGCCCTCCTTCCAGTCGATCTCAGTGGCCTGAGGTTAGAGAGTTCAGATCGCGTAGAGTGTGGCGAAAACTCACGGCAGCGATGAGGTCGTCAGACTCGAACTCGCGCATCTCCTGGCTGATCGAGCCGTCGGCGGGGGCCGCCTCGGCACCCTCGGGAAGAGTGTACTTCTTCGAAATGGTCTTGTTGGTGAAGAACTCGTTGTCGCCAAAGTGCTGACGGTTAGCTTAATCACAGTGGAGATAGCAGCTACTCACGAAGATGAGCTCGTAGGCGCGGGGGTCCTTGGCGTCCTGGATGAGCTCGACGTCGGTGAGGCTCTTGAGGGCCTCGCGGTCGGAAGCGGTAGCGGCGCCGCCAACAACGGGGAGGTTGAGCTGTAGGGGAATGGGTCGCAGTGAGGGGATGCGGAGAGAAGAGGAATGTCAGCATGGAGCACTGGCGGAGCTGGTCAAGATACACGTGCGTCCAGTGCTAGCGGCTCGCCCAGTTGCGCTTCAACAACTAGAGCACAATCACGGACAGACACCTCGGCACGCGCACATCACCCGCGGATAACTCACGAGAGCGACAGTCCAGAAGCCCTTGACGGCCTTGAGCTTGGGGCGAATCTCGGCGAGGAGGGCGAGCTGCTGCTCGGCGGCGTAGCGCTGAACGCGGACCTGAGCGTCGGCGGCGGCTGTGGGTCAGCATCTGACGTGATGTGTAGCTGTTGGGAGGGCGGGGAGACAAGAGGAAAGAGGAGAGGACAGGAGCAGAGGCGTTGCGTGCTCATGGGGATGGCCGCGACAGGGTTGCCCTAAGACGACACCACTCAGGATCGAGTGTGCGCTGACGAAGCGACCAGGCGGAGAGGGCACGCCAGATGTGCTACTACACTACGGCAGAGCACCCCGTAGTGTTCGTCACGCTCCGACGAGCAAAGAGGTGCAACATCCCCTGCTCTGTGGATGCTTTCGCCGTCGCCTACGCCGTCATCGCGGCTGGGGGTGGTAGTCGTCATCCCAGGCAGAGGTGTCCGCTGTCCAGCGGGAGGTGAGCCAACAGCGCATCCATCCCAGAAGACAGGCAGCGCTCTCGCGACTCTCCTCTCGGTCCCCTATCACGGTCCCCCATCGTGGGCTGCCTCCTCTTCTCTCCTCTGCTCAGCTTTCCGCCCCGGCCGAATCTCGACGCCGGGGATGAGCAGACGTACCGTTCTGAATCTCGTTCGAGAGCTCCTCGGCGAGGTCTGCAGTTAGCGCCTGTCGGGTCCGCATCAGACGCACCAACGGCAAACTCGTTGGACATGGTGGTGATGGTAGTGGGGTGGTGGTGGTGGTAGTGGTGGATGGATGTGGGGGGAAGAGAAGAAGAAAAAGGTGGGAGAAATGTCGTCGTCGTGGGGTTGGGAGAACCCAAAATGTGAGCGGCACCAACTGTGAGTGTGTGATTTTCTTTGTTTGGCGTTTGTACCCCGCCGGTGGAGGTCGCTCGTCACCACCCCGGAACCCCCGGAGGCAAACCACCAATCTCCAGTCCAACCCACTGCCCACAAACCGCGAGCGGTCACCGACCCTCGGGCACAGACAGGCTGGACAGGTAGAGCAGTGGCGCGTGGCGCTCGCTTCGACGTGATACGCCCGGGTGCGCGGCCATGCACCGCCCATCCGGGCCGAACAGGGAGCTCCCACACACGCAAACATCAATCTAGAAAATGGCCGCGACCTGCAGAGCACAGGCTGCGACRGTCWCCTRGGGGYSASGGCGACMKCGACSRGGSRGYACARATCGCAWACATRWGMACGGACACTACAGCAATCACGCAGTACGGAGCTTTGGGGGGTGGTTAATGTGGATATGGGCGACAGTGGATCTTTGGTGGTGGTGGTGGTGGTGGGCGATGGATTCTTCGGGGAGGTAGTGCAGGGGGTAGAGGCGCGCGGAACGGTTGCTAGTTGCTCATGGCAAGATCTTGCGCTTGTCCGCGCAGTACTGCTCTCCATCCGTGGCCCGCGGGGGGCCTCGCAGCGCACCAGGGCACCGAGTTCACCGAGTTTACCGTCCCAGGTCGTGGCGCAGCAGCTGCAGCGAGCGAGCCGTCCACGGTACGAGACGAACAACAGCCAACAGCCGGGAACGGGGCTGCTCCATGTTCCACTCCACAGGAGGTGCTTTAGCCGACGGGAGCGACGGTTGCGGCAACAACGAACGGTAGGAGAATAGTACCAGGTTAACGGGGGCGCTGCAGGAGAACGACGCGGGGACGCTCGACGACGGGCCCGTCTGCATCAGCGGACGCGTACGCGCGGCGAAGGGGCCAATCGGGCTTGTCGCGCGAGTTGCGGTTCGAGTTCGAGTTCGAGTTGTTGTTGCTGTTGCTCTCCTTGCCCTTGGAGTTGGACTTGGCGTTCGAGTTGGAGTTGGCGTTCGAAGTGGCATTCGCAGAGGCACCGTCGCGGGGGTCGCCGCGGACGTGATGCGCGAGCGGGGGACCAGGGCGCTGGAGGAGGGTGAAGCCGCCTCCGCGGTCGTTGTTCTGCTGCGAGCGGCCACGACCTCCGCGTCCTCCGCCGCCGCGACCTCCGCGCGCCCCACGGCCTCCGCCGCGGCGGTCGCTGTCGTCGCCACCACGGGTGTAGGCGGAAACGGTGGGCGAGATGGGGGGCGCGTCGGCGTAAGAGCCAATGGCGGGGGCAGGAGCAGGAGCAGGCTCGGGCTCGGGGCGGCGCAGGAGGATCTTGACAGGCTCAGGCTCGGCCTCGGCCTGCTTCTTCGATCCACGACCGCCGCGACCACCGCGACCGCCGCCACGACCGTGTCCGTGGCCATGTCCACGGCCACGACCGCGGGCGGAGCGAGGCGGCTTGTCTGCCTCGGCGCTGTCCTCCTCGTCGCGGAGCACCTCGAGGCCAAGCTCGAAGCGGCCTGCCTCGAGCGAGATGGTGTATCCCTCGGCACGCTCTGCAAGGTTCTGCTGCGGAGGAAGTTGGTGCTGGGGGGCATCGGGGCGCTCGTCGACGGGAGGCGGGCCGACTTCGGCCGAGAGGGGCGGGTGCGCAATCAGCACGGCGGGGCGCGGCTCGTCGTCCCAGCCTTGCACCATCTCCTCGGTGCGGGATATGGCGGTGAAGAACGTTGCGCAGCCGAGCACGCTGGTGACCCACTTGGGAGGTGCGTCGCCTGCCACGGCCGCGTCTGGCGTCGCGCTCTCGTCCTCGCGCTGCAGGCGCAGACCGCGGCCCTTCTTGTAGTCGGTGCCAGCCTGGACGGCAATGCTGGGATCGGAGGATATGGGTCGCCAGTGTCTCGAGGCGTGCTCGACGAAGCGGGCGGCAGCACGGGCAGCCTGGGCGACGGGCGAATTGCCCTTCTTGAGCATGTCGAGGGTGCGGATGGCGTCGAGGGGCACGACAGCCTCGTAGCCGCGCTGAACGAGGCGGCGGACGCTGCGCGGTGCCCACATGAGAGCAGAGACGTCAACAACCGCAACGCGCCATTCCCATTCCTCCTCCGAGTCGGACGAGGATGAGGACGACGAAGAAGCGGACGAGTCGTCGATGCGGCCACCCTTGAACGCGTGATGGTGGTGGTGATGGTGGTGGTGGTGATGGTGGGGGCTGGGGGGCTCGCCGGGCGCGCCAAAGTCCTCGCGGTGGTGGTGGTGATGGCGATGATGGTGGTGGTGAGAGTCGCGTCCTTCGTGTGCTTCACCACGGTGGCCATGGTGGTGATGGTGGTGGTGGTGACGGTGTCCGCGCTGCTCCCTATCGAGGCCAGCAGTGAGCTGGCCGCCGTCGGTCTTGGTTCCCGCGGTGCCCATCACACCGGCAGTGGCGACGGCCGATGTCGCGCCGCCGGCCGTTCCAGGCGCCGCGTCGTCGACGCCTATAGCATTCACCTTGGTCTCGAGATTTGTAATTTGGTGCTCGAGGTACGCGGCCGAGAGCGCCTTTGCGAGCGCGGCCTTCTTCGCGGCCTGGGCGGTTGTCAGCATGGAGCGGACGTTGGTGGGCGGCGTGGGTGGTGGAGTTCTTGGCGGTGGTGAATGTGACGACAACACGGGTGGGTTGCGGCACGGCTAGAGGTTACAGCCAAGCAGAAGCTGGGGAGGGAGCGGTTGCGGTCGCAGAATGGTGGCGACAGAGGCAGCGTGCAGCCGCCAAGTTCTCAGGATGCGTGTGCGAGGTGTTCGAGTCTAGTTGTGGTCGTTCTCTGGCTCGATCACGAACGGCGGCGGCGGCTGTGACTGGCCCCAAACAAAAGGACATTCAGCCGGGTGCCGGGTGCTGTCCGTTGTTCTGTGTCGGGTGTCGTGGCTGGTGCGGGGGGGGGGGGAGGGGAAACATCGCGGAAACACTCACGATGTCGTCGCCGTCGCGCATGGCTAGATGGTCATCTGCCTTTCTGGGTGGGTAAGGTCTGTTGGATATAGCGAGTGTGGAAGTGGATGATGATGATGGTGATGACGGGGGAGAGGGGGGTGTTGCTCGAGGCATCTCATTTCCGGGGACAATGATTCTCTTTTGCCGCTCTCACAGTCTCTGGCTCAGTGGCTCAGTGGCTCAGTGGCGGCCGCCCGGCCTGGCTGGCTGGGAGAGAAGCCATGCACCCCCCACGTGAGCAGTTTTGAATGACGTGGCAATTTTCATCCAGTCATGGCTGGACGCTTTCTCCCGTATCACTCCCCTCACCCCTTCACCACTCCCAGAATGTTGAAACCGCCGACCGCGAGCGCAAAAGAGTTCGAGCTCACCATCGTAAACCTCCTCCTCACCACCACACCTCCACCACCACCCGCCCGCCATGCGCTCCGCTCTCCGCATCGCCGACATGTTCCGCGCTGGCCCCTCGCGCGGCTTTGCCACCAGCGCATCCGCCTCCAACTCGCGTACGTGCTGCCTGCGTCTGCGTTTTCTCTCGACCCGCAACGACCGAGGCAGCAGCTAGCTCGTGGCAGACTTTTCTCGCGGCCCCCCACTCTACCTCGCGCGTTTGAGACCGGATGTTGGGAGGGAGAGCACTCATTGTGAAGGGAATGTCGTGTTGGAGCCGGGACTGTGTCATGCAGCTGCTGCTGCCAGCGTCTTCCTCCACTCCCGTCCAGCCTTCCCTCGATCACACTGCCGCGAGCGCCTGCCTCGCTCTCCCACTGCTTCCCTCCTTGCTGGCATCTGCTCGCATCTGCACCCGCTAACCCGCAGCCTACCCTTTCTCGACCAAGGCGCGCTTCCCCACCCCTACTGCCCCCTCTCCGATCCCCGCCAACCTGCTCCGCCCGGCAAGCGGAACCTCGGTCGTGACCCAGCAGAACGAGTGCCTCAAGAAGGAGTACGACACTGCCGGTCTCCTCAGCACACTCTTTGCGCGCCGGAGCCGCCAGCGCATCCGCACCGGCTCGGTCATCTCGGTCGTCTCGTGGACAAACGCCCAGAAGACGGGCGTCACCCCCTTTGCCGGCGTCCTCATGCGCGTCCGCCGCCGCGGCGTCGACACGAGCTTTACGCTCCGCAACGTGGTCCAGAAGACGGGCATCGAGATGAACTTCAAGGTCTGCTCGCCCCTCATCAAGGAGATTAAGATTGTCCGCCGCGCCGAGGGCCGCAAGACTGGCGTGCCCGACCTCCGCCGCGCCCGCACCAACTACCTCCGCGACAGGCCCAACATCATGTCCCAGATCGCCAGCGCCCTCAAGCAGTCCCAGGCCGCCGCCCGCTCGTAAAGCAACTAAAAGCCATCCCTGGCGCCTGGCATTGGTAGTAGTAGTAGCACCTCTAGATCTCCTGCTAGCCACATCTCCCCCCATTCCTCCTCTCCCCCAAACACCGGACACGCGGCATGCATAGTGTACATCTCAGCTGGGTTCCGGTTCCGTTGTCCCCCTCGTCCCCGTCCCGTCTGATGTTCGCTGCACCAGAGCAACACCGTCGAGGCCAAGGGAATGCAGGGGCCAGGAAGGCCTACTATGGTAGATGCTCGCCTCGCCTCGCCTCGCTTTCGCTCACTTTCGTCTCGCACTTGTACGCACAGGCGCGGGCGAGGTGATTCGATTCAGTTTATCAGAGAAGAAGAATAGATAGAAAAAAACGAGAAGGGGAAACGGAGAAAGAAAAGAACGAGAGGGTATCAAATGTAGTGATTCGTTTCAAAAGACATGAGAGCGGGTGTTGGTGTTGGGTGTGTGTGTTGAGAGGCAGACACTGGTAGCAGTCCTGGGTCCTGGCGCGCGCGCGACGGTGWACCATTCTCGSCCGGCCGAGSCGGATATGGTACACGGAGAAGAGAGTGAAGATGCCACGAGACAAGAGGAAGAAACGGAACAAATACGACGGGCGCAAGTCAGCTGTCTAGGGCTGCTCGGGGGGAGCAGTCGGAGTGTTTTCAAGGCTGCGGTGGGCCTGCTGTCAGCCATGTCCCACGTTCCAAACTCACCTCCAGATCGCGCATCACAGCGGGGTCGATCGGGAGGACCGATTTCCTTCGCATGTGTGGGGCTGTCTGCGACGGGCTCGCCTGGGGCGACCCCTGGGGCTGGTGCTGGACGGGCACCATGACGGGCGAGGCGGGCTAAAGTATCAGCATCTATGCCCGGTGACGCACACTCACGCTGCGGTCGAGGCCGGGGTCGGCAACGGGGACCACCTCCTCGGCAATCGAGCGGTCGAGCGTAAAGCTCTCGGTGGGGTCAAAGCCGTTGGCAGTGAGGTCGACGGATCCGTCGCCGTCGTCCTCAAACGGCTCAGGGCGGGGAGGGGGCGACTCGCGGAGGAGGGCAGGGAGGGGCTGGGTCGAGCCGCTCGCCTTGTAGTTGGCGAGAGCCTGCTCGCGCAGGGCCATCCACTCGTCGTATCGCTGGCACGACCGCTCATAGTCCTCCCTCCTCTGGCGCTTGTAGTTGACCTGGACCTCGTCAAAGACGTCGGGGTTGAGCTCCATGAATAGCTTGAGCGCGTTGTAGACCATGCCGTGGATTGTCCGGTTCCAGTGGCGCTTCGAGTTCTGGTACAGGGCGGGGAAAACAATGGGGAGGACTGTGCCAATACGCTCGCCCATGAGGTTGACAATGTACTCATTGTTCCAGTAGTACAGGGCACGCTCTGCGACCTGGAAGTGCTGGCTGTTGATGCAGCGGGCGAGCTGCGAGAAGAGGGGGATCATTATCTTGGCAAACTCGCTGCCCTCGATGACATCGAGAATCTCCTCGACCTCGTTGAGGTACATGACCTCCTTGGGCGAGTTTACCTTGGGCCAGTAGCGGAGGAGACCAAGGATGACCTCTTCGGTGAGCGTGGGGTCCTTTTCAAGGAACTGGACGACACAGTAGGCGAGCTGAGGGTGGTAGAGGGCGAGCGACTTTGCCTTGTGGAGGGGAAGGAGCACACGGGTAAGGAAGATCTTGTGCTCCTCCTTGAGGGGCAGGGCAAAGCCGTTGATAATCGAGCCGAGAATCTCGAGGAGCTCGGCAATACCGTTATGCCGTTCCGTCTCATAGACAAACTGGAAGAAGACGTGGTTGATGGAGCGACGAATAAAGGCGCGGAGATTCAAGAACTTTCCGTAGATGCGGTGGAGGGTAGTCTTGAGAAAGTCACGCTCGCGGGGGTCCTCCGAGTCGAAGAGCTCGAGGAGCTGCAGGACAAACTGCTGGTCGATAAACTTCTTGCCGACGTTGATGTTAAAGTCGGGGCTCTCGACAAAGCGCAGGAAGAACTCGTACACGATCTGGAGGTGGGGCCAGGCAAGCTCGAGCACAGGCTCGTCCTCCTCAGGATCAAACGCGTCACCAGTGGGGTTCACCTGGGGAGGGATGCTGCGGAACAGGTTGGCCGCAAACTATCTGTCAGCAAAAACTCCGACGATTTCACTCTCACCATGCCGACGACCTCGGGGTAGATGGACTCGGTGATGACGTTGCGCTGCTGGGTAATGTACTCGAGCATCTCGTGGAGGGTCTGGGCCTTGATCTGCTTGCCACGGAGCTCCGAGCTCGCATCGTTAAAGTCGAATACAACGCGGCACTGCTGGAGCTTCTGGATAAAGAGATCGTTGCGCTCCTCGGGGCGGACCTCGTTAAAGTTGGGGAGCTTTTCAATGTCGACGCGCTCGGTGACATAGAAGCGCGACGAGCGCTGCTTGCGTGGTGTCTTGCCGACAATAGGAATAGTGTCCTTGGGGCCGCGGAGACGGTTGAGGGGGTTGTTGGCCTTGGGGGGCGTGGGCTGGCCGTCGGGTCCGCGGTCGGGGGAGCCAAAGCCTCGGGAGTGGGGAGAGTGAGGGATGGGGTCGGCAGGCATCTCAGTGTTGGCGCCCGGCTGAGCGCCCGAGATGATGACAAGGGGGGGAGCAGGAGCCGTCTTGTCCGACACGGGCGAGCGACGGGGCGTCAACGGCGCGCCGCCCATGCCAAGGGATGACGAGGTCTGAGCGGCGCCGGCAGAGCCATCAGGGCCGCCATGCGGAGACGCAGCGTTTGTGGGGGTGGCTGCCGGCGACGACGGGCCCGGGGAGGACGAGTTGGATGATGACTTTGAGGAGGAGGGCTTGGTCTTTGCGTCGGACCCAGCCTTTGTCCTAGACAGCTGTGTGGGTTAGTTGATGGCCATGGCGGCGGGGAGGGGGCTGGTGGGGGAGGGGCGTCGACGACAACAGCAAGGGACTGTATTGGCAACACACGGCATCCAGTGTGTCGGTGCGCGGTGCGCGGCGCGCGGTGCGACACGCGCCAGAGCCTGCATGCAGCAGCGAATGCGAGCGTTACGGCGAGCACGGGTCGCCTTGTGGGATGTTCATGTTTGGAGAGGGCAGAGAGGATTGGTTGTGTCCTCGTTGTGGACGCGTTTGTTCTTTACGTGTCGGTGAGATGTAGTGGTGGTGGTGGTCGCGAGGGGCAACGGCGACGACGACGCCTACGACGACCCTGGGTGGAATTGGGCGTAGAGGTGGGGTAGAGAGAGCTACTTACGACTGCCTTCTTCAACCCCTTCATGGTGAACTGAACGGACGTCGTTGTGCGGATTCAGTCCGTGTTGGTCGGCGTCGGTGCAATGCCCGGCGCGCGATATGGCAACGCGACCTCGGAGGGGGTGGCGGGGGGTGGGGTGGGGGTGGGAGAGGGGTGGGAGAGGGGTGTGTTGGATAGAGTGGGCACGCGTCGAGAGGCTGTTGGACTCTGTGCGCGTTGATGGGGATGGGTTGGAGGTGATCTAGTGTGTTATAGTTGATGGTTTGGTTGTCTAGTTTGACGTGTTGGAGAGTGACGCGGTGGATGGTGTTCCGTTGGTGCGGGCGCGATGCGGATGTTTGAGAGGGATGTCGATGACGAGATTGGTGGTGGCGGGGAGGGAGGGTGAGAGATTGAGGAGAGAGAGAGGGGGGGGGTGAGAGGGGGGTATGGAGGAAAGGCGAAGGGGAAGAGTGGTGGGTGGGTGAATGAATGGGGGAGTGGTGGTGGTGGTAGTGGTGGTGGTAGTAGTGGTGGGTGGGTGGGTGTGGGTGTGGTGGATGTGTTTGTGAGAGTGGTGATGGCGGTGATGGCACTGGCAGCGTAGCCCAGGTAGTGCGTGGTAGTGGTGAGCTTGTTGGGAGGGCGTGGCGTGGCAGGCGGGAGGGGAGGGGGAGGGSGAAGAGGAGAATAGGGCCACGACGGTAATCGACCAGCATCATTGTATTGCATGTATGGTGGTAACTCTCCCGTACCACCACTTCTGCGCTTTCCAGATCCCTCTCTCTTCAACCTTGCTCACCACTTTCTTTCTTTCTCTTTCTCTTTCTCTTTCCCTTTCCCTCGCACCTTCCATCTAGCACTCCCGGTCACTCTAACCCCCCGTTCTCGCTCGACTTTGGTCCTCTCCGTTTCCCGTGCAGTACGGCAGACAACAAACAAGTCCACGACCGACCTCGAGCGACACAAAAACAGATTCGGCTCCGTCTCAAGACCCCCAACATCCACCAGCATCCCCTTCTCCCTCCTCGTCCTCCTTGCGCACCCACTCCACTCTCCCTCCCCCCCCTCTATCTCCCATCGCTCCTCCTCAGACGACAAGGCGAACACCAGGCCACCGGTGCCTGACTGTGGTGGTCGCCCCCCTCCCCTTCGCCGTCTTGTGTCTTGCCTCGCCATCGTTCCGGGTCAACTGGGGTGAACTCGTCATTGTTTCTTCTCTGCCCCTAGCACCTGCATCTCTGTCCCTTGTGGCCGCGGTTGTTGGGCTGCCTTTGATCCCCCACCCACCCACCTGCTCAAGTGCTCAAGTGCCGAGGACGCCGGCACTTTGTTTCCTTGCTCTCGTTGTAACCCAGGCATTGTCCCCGGGGCACACCGTTCGACTTGTCCGTCCATCTGGCCCCTCAAGCCTCGACCCCAAACATCCTGACGATCCCTACGATCCTTAATCCTCGTTCCTTCTATCCGTCTGCACACATTCTCCATCGCATCCTCTCCACAGCTTGTATATACTACCACACTGGTCCGTCTGGCTTACGAAAGCTATATTTACCCGACCAACACTGTATCCACTTGGCCCTATCGTCCTCCTCAGCATCTCGTCTCACCCCCTTCGTGCTCGTACCACACTAGTCGCAACTCGCCAGTAAAACGCAGTCCACCAACAACACAACTTCGCACCGCTAGCGCTGCTCTCCCCACTCCCAGCGATACCCC
>PQXP01000304.1:0-33940 GCA_002973495.1 Apiotrichum akiyoshidainum | reverse complement strand
ATCTTCTACCAATTGAAATACCGATCTGTTTTAGTTCTTTTAATTAGTTTTATCCTATTATAGGATAAATTAGTAATATTACTATTTTTCTTGCATTTACAATTTTTAATTGTAAATCCTAAAAGTTAAAGTTAAAGTGAAGGGATATCTCCCTTTTATTACATAGTCGTTATTTTATGATACTTGGGGATTATTGTTATTTTAACCTTAATCCTTAATTTCTTAGAATCTACATTATTTATCATGAAAATTTCATTTTTATAATGTCTTCTTTTTATCTTATCTATTATGGCTGTCTCTTATACACATCTCCCCATAATTTTATATTATGTCTCTTTTAATAACAAAACTTTTTGGGGATATAAATTTATTTATGCCCATTAGTGTAGATTAATTGCATCTTTAATGTATGAACATGTTAGAACACAGAATACGTATGCTTGGATAACTGATACTGCTAGTTCTAATCCGATAAGGGCCACAAAGATAGCGAATGGGATTAGAGTTAATGCTGCAACGATAATTCCTGATGTGAATAGTTTGAATAGGAATGTTGAAAGAATTTTTAGTAGTGTGTGACCAGCTACCATGTTAGCGAATAATCGAACTCCAAGTGAAACTGCTCGAGCCATGTATGAAATTAGTTCAATAAGAACTAACATTGGTACTAGAACTAGAGGTGTTCCTGATGGAATGAAGTATGCGAAGAAGTGTACTCCGTGGATTTTTAGTCCTAATGTTGTTACTCCAATGAAGATCATTACTGATAGTCCAATAGATACAATAACTGATGTTGTTACTGTGAATCCGTAAGGAATGTTACCGTTAAGGTTAGCAATGATAATGAAGAAGAATAGTGAGTAAATAAATGGAGTGTAGATTTCGTTGTTTGCTCCAATTTGGTCTCGTACCATTCCTTGTACTGAAGCGTATGCTCTTTCTAATGCAACTGACCATTTGCTTGGAATTAGTTTGAATGAGTTGTTAGCTACAATGTGTAGTGATAGTACTAAGAAAGTTACGATGATTGTGTAAAATCCTAGGTTTGTTAATGATAGGTTAAAGTTTCCAAAAATAGGTGCGTTAACACTGATAAATGGAAGAACTTCGAATTGTTCTAAAGGTGAATTAATAAAGAAGTTTGTCATAATTTTTATTAAAGCATATTGGCTTGTTGCGTCATCATAACGATGAGTATTCGACTTTCGTCGTTTAAATATAAGCATCCAGATTCGAACTGGAGTCATCCACTTGGAAGGCGGAGGTAATAACCAACTATACGATACTTACTTTAGTAACTACTTTTAGTATTTACTCTAAAATTCAGATTTTACTAATATTTATTTATGTAGGCGACTAAATCCAAGTACATAATTAAATTATGAGTATAATACTAGGAATCACTAAATAAAAACTTTTATAATTACTTATTAAGACTGCTTAATAATTATTATCCCTATTTTAATGATTTATTATTTTACTCGGGGAATTATTGGTATTGTGTATAACAGAATAAGGGGTTATTCAATTAATTCTGTGACATTTATCTTAATCGTAATTGAGGCATGTTATTTCTATTAAGAAGAATCATTTCTGACGTAGGCATTGTGTTGATATTATTAGCGATTGCCAATGCAACATAGTCAGAGAATCTTCGGTTATCAAATAACTCAACAAAACTGTTATCTGGCATCCATCCATGCATAAATAGGCTAGCATCATTAAATACTATTAGATAATTCAAGTCCATTGGATTATCACCATTTCCTCGATGTACCGGTACGACATAAGTAAGACTTGGTCTTTCATTTGTATATACTACAAAAAATGTTGTAGAAATACTAATAATATCATGATCTCTAGCAAAATTGTTTTTTATTACCAGTCTTTGCATATCATCAATCATGTCTAATTGGATAATTCGTACACGCATTGTATATTCGTTAAAATAGAACAGGCCATTTAAGCTAGATAAAATGTCATAAGACGTACTTAAAGATTCATATAGGCGTTGTTTATGAATATATAGACGGTTCAGTGCTAGAAATCCTTCGGTTCCATTGAATCTAAAATCTAGGCTTCGAGGGACAGTATTTAGTAAAATTGGATCAAAGTTATATTCAGGATTTAAACCAGCTAGTAGAGTTTCAAGTGCTGTCATGTTAGCGATAAAATGAATGTCGACACGCGGTGTATTAACTAGAATAAAATCTGGATTATAACCCACTGGATTTAATGCTGCATAGATTTCAGGCAGACGATGAAAATGCAGATAAGGATTTAAAAAGAATTGACGAAGTCTAGGAGATACACCATTACGGTTAACCGGTGGAATGAATAAACATTCGAAATTGCGTGTTCCGAAGTTATACATCTTTCTTAGGCCGTAATTATCCAATACCTCCCTCACACTAGAGTCATTGGGACCTGGTCTTTTTCTAGTAATTACTATTCTATCACTCATATCGGGTCTGTCCCTAAAGGAGATAGATAGTGTTTTTAGATCGATGTTCTTAAAGTAATCGTTTTGTACATTATGTACTAAATCTAGATTGAACGTCATATACTCTTGGTTTAAAAGGAACATATAACACTCCAATCTATCATTTATAAACGTATTTAATAAATCAAACAGATTAAAGTCTGGGTAGAAATAGCACAGTCTGCTGTGCATGAATTTAGTTAAACTAAATAGAATAAGTAAACCTATATAATAGACGTATAACAATGTAACGCCGATTACTAGTATTTTAAATTTTTGTGAAAATGTTGTGTTTTTAATCATTGTATATATAAAATCATATCTTGATACCTTAAATCTTAGAAATATATTCGTAAGTAAATTATAATAAAATTGGATGTCGATATCCATACTTTTAATGTCCATTTTTTACGGTTTTATAGGTATTTCTTATCTGAATTTGTTAAACATAATTCTCTCTTTTTAATGTTTCCACATAATTCTCTCTTTTAATGTTTCCACTTAATAAAATGGGGATTTCTCCCTCTATTAGACATAATCTTAATTATGAGTATAGTACTAGGAATGATACCATAAGTGCGAATAGTCCTGTAGCTTCTGCTAGAGCGAATCCAAGAATTGCGTATGTGAATAGTTGTCCTCGTAGTGCCTAATATATTATCATTATTTATTTTCAATAATTCTCATTATTGTATAGACTAAATAATCATCTTTTCAGATGTATAGGTGTAGTCGTTAAACACAATTATCTTGTGTCCTGTGTTAATTCAAGATCTTTCACAGGGTTCCTATATTTAAAATACCCCTGTAACATTAAGGGTTTCGAGCTGTTGATGCAATAAGTGATGAGAATACTGATCCAATTCCGATTCCGGCTCCTGTAAGTCCAATTGCTGCTAGACCTGCTCCGATGTATTTTGCTGCTTGTAACATAGTTAAATGTACGAATTTTTGTCTAAACTTTAAGTTATGACACTAACAATGGCCATATTATAAAATATATGTCTGCCACTCTTTTAGTTTTATATTTAAAAAGTTTTTATATATTTAAAACGGAAAAGATGGGAATTGAACCCATAAGAACCTAAGTTCGTTCAGATAGCAACTGAAGTGCTTCACCAATAGCAATGCCTTTCCTCTTTTTCATCTTTTTCTTTCTTTGCCAAATCACTAGATCGCAAAGAAACCTCTCCTATGAGTTTTTCTACTTCTTTCAATACAAAGTAAACTTAGGATTGAGAGCGAAGATAGAAAAACCGAAAGAATAGAAGAAAATATAATGATTCGATTCTTATGGAGAACAGTAGGGCTCGAACCTACGACATACTGATTAAAAGTCAGCTACTCTACCAACTGAGTTATGCTCTCTTATCAATATACTGACTTCCTGTGATTATTACATATAACTATAGAACCTTAGTTTAACATGGTATCCCTTTTAGCCAACAAATTTTTAGTATTTTATATTTTTATATCAAATTATACTAAAACTCCCTTTTATGTTTACCTCCTTATTTTGAGTATATTAGTATATAAAAAAATTTGTACCTTTGTTAATATCTGACTTCCCGCGACTCGAACGCAGAACCGACCCACCAAAAAGGTCTGAGTTGCCAATTACTCCAGAAGTCATATAACTACTTATTACTTATAATGATTTTTTATAAAATAAATTTAACACAGATATCTTAAAATTTTATTTAAAAATAAATGAAATGGTATACCGGTAACTGGAATTGAACCAATGACTTAAATTTACAAGATTTATGTTATACCCCTTAACTATACCGGCTCTTATACTATTGTTATTATTTAGCACCAACCGGGATCGAACCGGTATTACTTAAGTGAAGGCTAAGTGAATTAACCAATTATTCGATGGCGCCTTTGACGCGAAGAATGGACTCGAACCTCTTATTTTCAGCTTATGAGACTGATGTGTTTACCATTTACACTACCTCGCGTTTATATTTTTATTACTTTTAGTATATATATATTAAATTAGTATACAAGCAGAGAGACTCGAACTCTCACGTCGTTAAGACATTTCGACTTAAATGAAATATGGCTACCAATTACATCATGCTTGCTTACTTACTTTTAATATGTATATTATACTATTCTTTTAGATTATACCCTATAAGAAAAAGAGACAAAGTAAACTTTAGATGAAAAGTAAAATAGTTTAAAAATAAAGGGGGTATTATTTTACTGTTGTAACTGATCGTAGACATAGTACAATTGGTCCTAACATAGCTAGTAATAGAATTACGCTAGCTAATAGTAACCATAATGATCCGTATGTGTAAAGTCCTTGACCAATTGCTTCAATTTGTAAGAAGTTTGTGAATCTTTGATCTGCTCCTGCTTCTGAGAATGTCATATGTACACCTGATCCAATTGATGAGCTATCAATACCTAAGAATAATCCGTTAATATAGTTGAATAGTCCTAATGGTAATTGTCCCGCTTCTTTGTAAGATGCTGGAATTAATGAAAGGATTTCGAAGAAGAATAATGATCCTACAATTAATCCTAATGGTAGATTTTTTGTGTATTCTCGTCCTACAGAGATAATTTCTGTAAGGTTGATGTTTAGCATCATAACTACGAATAAGAATAGAATTGCAATTGCCCCTACGTAAACAATTAAGTAAGAAATCCCTACGAATCCTACTCCTAGTAGTAATAGGTAACCTGCAGCGTTAACGAAAACTGAAATTAAGAACAGTACAGAAATAACAGGGTTTTTAGATGTAATAACTAATACTCCTGATAATACTGCACCAAATGCTAATAAGTCTAATAAAAATGTGTTCATGTTTTATTGTAAAAAATTTTTATAGTAACGTATCTTTACGTATTTTTCATTATCTTAATATAACGAAAAACATTAATTACTGTTAGACAAAAGGTCGAGTAAATACTGCCTTAAGTTGACTTGTGTCTTAAAAGTTTGTTCTTGGATTTGAACCAATTAATTTATTAAAATTATGTACATATAATTTTAAGCTTTCCTATTAAAGCTTAAACAACCCTAAAGTCCCAAGAAAGAATCGAACTTTCTCCTTGATATTAACAGTATCCTGCTCTAC
Source organism: Apiotrichum akiyoshidainum (assembly GCA_002973495.1). Classification (NCBI taxonomy): domain Eukaryota; kingdom Fungi; phylum Basidiomycota; class Tremellomycetes; order Trichosporonales; family Trichosporonaceae; genus Apiotrichum; species Apiotrichum akiyoshidainum. Next base: position 28,363 of record PQXP01000304.1, on the reverse strand, counting down.
CATTAAGCTATAAGGACATTTTTTTAAATATTATTTTATTATAATAAACTAGAGGGAATCAGATGGACAGGACTTGAACCTGCAACCCTACGCACCCAAAGCGTATCTTCTACCAATTGAAATACCGATCTGTTTTATTTCTTTTAATTAGTTTTATCCTATTATAGGATAAATTAGTAATATTACTATTTTTCTTGCATTTACAATTTTTAATTGTAAATCCTAAAAGTTAAAGTTAAAGTGAAGGGATATCTCCCTTTTATTACATAGTCGTTATTTTATGATACTTGGGGATTATTGTTATTTTAACCTTAATCCTTAATTTCTTAGAATCTACATTATTTATCATGAAAATTTCATTTTTATAATGTCTTCTTTTTATCTTATCTATTAGGGTCAGGTCTAATATTCATATACCATTCGATTTTTCTCTTATCATATTCTACAGGATTTACATCATTTAGACGTTTATACACTGCAGAGGGACTGTGATATCTTTTTCCAGTAGGGTCAGGATAGCAGCTTAGCACACATCCGTAATGACCATCAGTTAATTGTACAGATGTTACAGTAAAGTATCGAGATWCTGTMWCMTCWGTACAAAAGCATATAAGTTACATTCATAGTCTCCAATTTCTGTTTGAGGTAAGTAATTGTAGATATTATGGTATTCAGGATATGTATTAATTGTTACATATTTATACACTTGTCTATATAAATGTTCAAAATATGGATGATAAATTCTAGAAAAGGGTTCTTCTATAGCAGGTACAATACGACCAATAATTTTGTCATTAAAATATGATTTAGGGTTAAGACTTGAATATGAAATTGTATTCTCTGGATTGTCAAAGAAATGCACAGAAGGCATTTCAAGGAGAGTTAGGTGAGGAGCATTTACAAACTCTACCCGTTTACCCATAAAAATTGTACCTTGGTTTTTAGTTTCATATTTAGCCTGACTAATTGATGTTTTACTTTCGATTATTCTCATTTGAGGTTGCTCTGATAAATGGATAAATTTATCTTCTAGATTCACCTTTCTATTAATAATAGAAAAATTATTTCTATCAAGAGTTCCCCCTATTCGTAAGAGATTTAAATCATAGATTTCAGATAGCACTCTAACTATTTCGGGTGTTACTGAATAAATAAAGTACCAGATAGGATTTAATCTTTTTGCTAATAAAAAGATTAGAATTAAGCTTCTGAAAATTTGTTTCATTTTCACACAAATATAAAGATAAAAAGATAGAAGAGAGACTAAGAAATATAAACAATTTACAAGTAATAATCTTACTAATACTTGTAAAATATATTCGAGATCTAGATCTACTAAAATTAGATAAATAAATGGTAATCTTAGTAGCTGTCTTAATAATTGGTTTATTAAGATGTTTTTGATTTGGATATTTAATGGCAGCCGCCTTAGTTTTGTCATTTTAATATCTAATAATCGCATTAGTTTCATAATTTGATTTTTCATAATTAGTTTTACAGGCTTTTTTTTTCTAAAGCAATATCCATTAGTGTGTTTTCGATCACACCAATAACAGGTAAAACCACTACGAACCATCCAAAATATACTGCTGTAGCAATTGCTCCAAGTGTTACATATGGTTCTTCTGCGTGTTGTGATCCTAAGTACATTAAGTAGAAGAAGTCAGTTACGAATACCYMKAATGCGAWTCGCATTAGAGGTCGGAATTGTCCTCCTCGTACTCGAGATGTATCTAAGATAGGCATTGCTAGAAGAATTAATAGAGACATTAGCATTGCAATAACTCCTAATAGTTTGTTAGGAATTGATCGTAGAATAGCGTAGTAAGGTAGTAGGTACCATTCTGGAACAATTGAAGGAGGTGTTTGCATAGGGTTAGCTGGAATGTAGTTATCACTGTGTCCCATTGCGTTAGGCATGTAGAATACAATAATAGCCATTGCTAAGAAGAATAGGAAGATTGTAATTAGATCTTTGAACATGTAGTAAGGGTGCATTGGGATTCGGTCAGCGTTTGAGCTAATTCCTAATGGGTTAGAACTTCCGTTTACGTGTAGTGTCATTAGGTGTAGGATAGCTAGAGCTGCAAGGATGAAAGGAAGTAAGTAATGAAGTGAGAAGAATCGGTTAAGTGTAGCGTTGTTTACAGAGAAACCTCCCCAAACGAATTCTACGAAGTCTTGTCCAATCCAAGGAATAGCTGAAAGCATGTTAGTAATTACAGTAGCTCCCCATAGTGACATTTGTCCGTAAGGTAGTACGTACAACTTCTCTATTTAAAATATGATCTTTTAGATCAACCAGTAATCTTAAATAGTTGTACCTAATCAATTTACCTATCCCATATATCTTGTTTCAAGGTAAACATCTCTTTAGGCCTTGAAGACATATAATAATATGCCTAGAAGTCCGACTGTACATTAAGCACCATCACAGGTACCCACAAGTGACCCAGTCTGTAGCGATCATATATATAACCGACGGTCTGAAGAGCTGATTACTCCCTTTAACCGTTTTCACTTGTATTGCCAAAGAAAGATGGATTTATCTTTCTTCAACCCCCCTGTCGGGGAATTCCACGCCTCTTTATCTATATAGATTCTTAGATGTTAATATAACAAATAGAGGGAATTAAGTGGGACTATAGTATAGAAACTATGTCAATAGTTAGTCTTTTACTTTAATTTGCCAAATTTTTTGAATAATACCGTTTCCATTTAAAGCTCGTGATACAGTTTTTTCACTGCAATTTAAGAAGCTTCTTATTGTTTTAACTTTAAATAAATCTAATGAGGAAACTATAAGATTATCTGGTGAAAGGAAAGAAGTATTATCCACACGACCTAGAGTATATGTTTTTCCTGTATTTTTGGAAATTTTGTCTCGTGTTTCTTCTGTCATAGGTGATCGATTTTGTGCCGATTGTCGCATTTTTTTTACTGTTTCTGGTGATAGACTTTTACCACGGTTAAGTGCTCCAATGGCTTCTCGTCGTTCAGAAGAATAGTTGATTTTCATTTTTGCCTTAGTTTCATTACTGTGTTTTACTCCTAAAGTATTTCCAGCCTTAGGTGCAATGTTATAGATTGGACGTAATGTTGATAAGTAATGATCTTCTTGCATAAGTAGTTGTTTATTGCTTTCATCTGTAATAGCATCTTGATTAGATTCTAAAACAATAAAGGCAAAATTCTCTAATCCATATTTTAATACGGCGGCATATGTGATAACACTTCCTGTTCCACCAAATAAATGTTTATGGAAACGATTACCCATTCGGCCTGTGACAGCACTACCAATATACATATCTCCAGTTACAAGATTGACAATGGCATAAATACCACCAATATTCTTTACTCTATTTTGTACTTGTTTTTTAGTTTCTGGGAGATGTAAGTTCTCCCATGTTCTAACTGGTGACATTTTATTTTTAGAGAGAATAGCTTGTAATTTTGCTGAAGGTGTTAATGGCAGTAATCTTGATGTCATAATAAAAGATTCGCTATTTAAAATTTCTAACCATTTTGGGCTATTAAGTAAACCCAGGAAAGCTGTTCCCATCATTAGAACTAGAATAATTACTCCAATTGACCATGGTAGGATCCGAGGTGATTTGTATGATCCGTAGTACATTCCTCGCGCAATGTGTAGGTATACGAAGATGAAGAAGAATGAAGCTCCGTTAGCGTGTAGATATCGGATTAACCATCCGTAGTTAACATCTCGCATGATGTGTTCTACTGAAATGAAAGCTAAATCTACGTTAGGTGTGTAGTGCATAGCTAAGATAATTCCTGTTACAATTTGTAGTCCTAGACATGTTGCCAGTAATGACCCAAAGTTCCACATGTAGCTAAGGTTTGATGGTTGTGGTGAATCAACAACATAGCTATTTACGATACTTAATAATTTATTAGATTTTAATAGTCGCATTATATTAAATGATTTATGAAGATATATTAATATTTATCTTTCAGCTACAATATTGTATTATATTATTTAAATATTCAACTTGGTTGAATTTCAAGATTTATAGCAATTTTTTACGATGCCATCGTTTAATAAGCCCAAGAAGATTCGAACTTCTGCTACACCGATATCAACAGTGTGTACTAACCAATTATACTATGGGCTTTATATTACTTTTAATGTTTAAAGATTTTTATAAGAAATATATGAATACATATTGAATAAGGGAGTATAGTATAGCGGTTATTATATGTGACTTCTAATCACCATGACACCAGTTCGAGTCTGGTTACTTCCACTATATAAAATCTTTATTTATTTAAATAAAATAAAAGAAGTAAAAATTTTTCAACTAATTATGTACACATAATTGTGGCTGTTTATTGGGCATCTTTCAATTATCTGTAATGTTTACACGATGGCTTCTATCTACAAACGCTAAAGATATTGGAACTCTGTACTTAATGTATGCTATCTTCATGGCATTAGTTGGAACAGGATTATCTGTATTAATTCGATTAGAATTATCAGCACCAGGTAACCAATTCTTAGCAGGAAATCACCAACTATTCAACGTTATTATTACAGCTCACGGACTAATTATGTTATTATTCGCTGTTGTACCTGCTATGGCAGGGTTTGGTAACTACATGGTTCCTGTATTAATTGGAGCACCTGATATGGCATTCCCTCGATTAAACAACATTTCATTCTGGATTCTAATTCCAGCTACTGTACTACTACTAGGTTCACTATTCGTAGAACAAGGAGCAGGAACTGGGTGGACACTAGAGAGTATGGTGTCCAATTTGTTAAAATTATTTAACAATGTCAAAATTCCACTCGATGCGGGAAACTCCTCAACTCGGAGCTATCTACTCGTGATTATATATTTAATCGCAGTAAAAATGATTGTAACACGGGGACAATCCGCCTGGGCTAAGTATTTACACACTTCTAGCCCATCAGAGACTACATGTGGAACATTATCTAAAGACAAAAAATCGTTTCATCAATGGTTAGTAGGAATTGTTGATGGGGACGGGAGTTTTACGTTTACAGGTACTAAAGGTAAATGGACTTTAGAATTTAAAGTAGGACAAAGTTCATATAACTTACGTTTACTACACTATATCAAAAAGATGTTAGGAGTAGGTAACGTGTGTGTACCTAAAAATGGTAGAACTGCCAGATATCGATTACGGAATGTAGAACATATTGTTCTATACTTAATTCCTATTTTCGATAAATATCCTTTATTAACAAGTAAATACTACAGCTATGACCTTTTCAAAAAAGCAAGATTAATTCTTTACGATAAAACTTTATCTACTAAAGAAAAAGACGAAAAACTTAAAAATCTGAGAAAAAATAAAACTATTCCAGATAACTATATTTCACCAAGATGGGCAATCATTAAAAACGTTGTATCATCTAGAGCTGATGCATCATTAGTGATGTCTAAACCATGGTTAATTGGTTTTACAGAAGCTGATGGAAGCTTCTTTATCGGTAAAAAAGGTGGAAATCGTTATATGCACTATTTTGTTATTACTCAAAAATTAGATTTAATTGTGTTACAAGCTATTAGTTATATTTTAAATATTCCCTTAAATCAACATAAAGCATATTTTGCAGTTGAAACATCTAAATCATCTAAAATTGCAAATATTATTAACTATTATACTAACACAATGAAGGGTATGAAATCATTAGAATTTCGYATYTGRMSTYGAWYTTKCAGAWAWKSAKAAAAATTTGAAAGAACTAAACGATATGAATATCTAGCTCAAATTCAAGGTCAAATGCGAAATATTCGATCAATTCGATTAGATAAGAATTTTCAACGAACAAACACCCCATAGATAATGAAGGTATAGTCCGATCCTGTACGAGAGTACAGCTTTTAAGCAAAAATAAAATTTGCTTAAACAAAATTTTTGATACATGCCACTATCTGGAATTCAATCTCACTCTGGAGGATCAGTTGACTTAGCTATTTTCTCAGTTCACCTTTCAGGGTTATCATCAATGCTTGGAGGTATTAACATTATTACAACAATTCTAAACATGCGAGCACCAGGTATGACATTACACAAAATGCCTCTATTCGTATGGGCTATGCTATTCCAATCAATTATTATTGTTATGGCAATGCCTGTATTAGCTGGAGCTATTACAATGATTCTAACAGATCGAAACTTCAACACTTCATTCTTCGACCCAGCAGGAGGAGGGGACCCTGTGCTATACGAACACCTTTTCTGGTTCTTCGGTCACCCAGAAGTATACCTAATTATTATTCCAGGATTCGGTATGATTTCACATGTAATTTCAGCATTCTCAGGTAAACCAGTATTCGGTTACCTAGGTATGGTTTACGCAATTGCATCAATTGGTATTCTAGGATTCATCGTATGGAGTTTCTTAACAGAATATTATCTATTAGTAAAACACTTAGATAATCATTATGTGGTGGCTCTCCCTTACTGCGAAGTAAGGGTAATAAATATCGCTATTTGCTGGAACAGTTTAGTGCTATTTGGTACCTTTAAAGGTAAAAATCCAAATAGCTATACTCAATCAGCAGGAAATCCGAATGCTTCTAATCGAAGCTTAACGAGTTCTTCAGAGACTACACGCGATACATCTTTCAAATTTGACAAATTTTTCGATCTTTATGTAAATAAATATCAACGACCTGCTCCAAGTTATAACTGGTTAACTTGGTTTATTGGTTTCACTGAAGGTGATGGTGCTATTTTAAGTTCACAAGGCCGAAATCGTTTTGTATTAACACAAAAAGAAGGCACAATTTTATATCATATTAAAGATACCTTAGGTTTTGGAGCTGTTCGATTTTATTCTTCATCTTCAGGAGTATATTATCGATATATCGTTGAAGATAATAGAAATATTAAAATATTAGCATCATTATTCAACGGTAATCTTGTATTAACACATCGTATTACACAATTAACTTCTTGGGCTAATTCTATTGGATTTAGAATTATCTCTATTCCTGTAACGCCTTCATTACTAAATGCCTGGCTAAGTGGTTTTACTGATGCAGAAGGTTGCTTTAATGTAAAAATTTCTGCTCGAACAAACACAGTTACAGGCTACCGAGTAAGATTACGATTCTTACTAGACCAAAAAAATGGAATGAGTTTATTAGAGAACATTCGTAATTTATTTGGTTTTGGTAAAGTTACATTACGGTCAGGGACTGATAATGTATATCGATTAAGTATTGAGTCATTCAAAAGACTAATTTCAGTTCGTAATTATTACTTAAGATTTCCTCTTCGAACTAAAAAAGTTATTTCATTTGCTAAATGGAACGAAGTATATACTATGGCTTTATCTAAAGAACATTTAACTCAAGAAGGGTTAATTAAAATTCGACAATTGGCCAAAGAAGTCAACATTAACCAAGCAGAAACAGCAAAAACAAGATCAAAAAATCCACGATAATTTAAAGATGAAGATATAGTCCGATCCTGGTCGTGAGACCAGAGTGAGTATGATTTTATGAAAAAATATAGAATCTTTAAGTACTCATAAACACACATGCACCACATGTACGCTGTAGGACTTGATGTAGATACACGAGCTTACTTCACAGCTGCTACAATGATTATTGCTGTTCCAACAGGAATTAAAGTATTCTCATGGTTAGCAACATGTTACGGAGGATCAGTGCGATACACAGCTTCAATGCTATTCGCTCTTGGGTTCGTATTCCTTTTCACAATTGGAGGACTTACAGGAGTTGTTCTTGCAAACGCTTCAATGGACGTTGCAATGCACGATACATACTACGTAGTTGCTCACTTCCACTACGTATTATCAATGGGTGCAGTATTCTCACTATTCTCAGGATTCTACTACTGGGCACCTAAAATCTTCGGACGAATGTACTCAGAAACTCTAGCACAAATCCAATTCTGGTCACTATTCATTGGAGTTAACACAACATTCATGCCACAACACTTCTTAGGATTAGCAGGTATGCCTCGACGAATTCCAGATTACCCTGACGCATTCGAAGGATGGAACTACGTATCTTCAATGGGATCATTAATCTCAGTAATTTCAATGGCTATTTTCCTATACACAATCTTTGATATGTTAACAAACCAACCAGTAGCTCAAGGAAACCCTTGGGGAACACCACAATTCTTCATGTCAACACCTTCATACTTACAAGAATCACAAGCCACAACAACATTAGAATGGGGACTACCTAGTCCAACACCATTCCACGCATTCCGAATGCTACCAATCCAAAGCTAATTCTATGCTTTAATATATAATCCCCAATGCTTATTCAATTAATTGTGAATGATAGTACAAAAATAGGTACTATTTATGAAATTTGTTTTTTGTAAATAAAGAGTGTTAAGTATTATAAAGCTATCATATTTAAAAGTAATAAAAAGAGATTTGATTAACGGTTAGATCGCTGTGCTTACAACACAGAAGCAGAGGTTCGATTCCTCTATCTCTTACACTCAGAATACAAATACTAACAAAACAATTATTTTAAGTAAAAGAGAAAATGAATTATTATATTTTAAATTCATAGAAAATAAAACTAAAAGAAGGAGGAATTCAGATTAAAATTTGAATTTGTATAAAAAAAGAAGAAAACATCTAGTAAATTAATAAATTAATATAATGAATATTACAGCACTTAAAAAACAATTCCAACCATACCCATACCACATGGTTGAAGCCTCACCTTGGCCTGTACTAATGTCATTCGCAGTAATGTCAATGATGATTGGTGCGGTACTATGGTTCAACAGAATCGCTCACGGAGGTGAATTACTAACATTAGGGTTCTTTTCAACTCTATTCGCATTCATCCTATGGTTCCGAGATGTTACAACAGAAGGAACATACTTAGGAGACCATACATTAATTGTACAAAAAGGAATTACTATGGGAGTAGCTCTATTCATTGTAACAGAAGCATTCTTCTTCTTAACTATCTTCTGGGCGTACTTCCACTCATCTCTAGCACCAACAGTAGAACTAGGTTCACACTGGCCACCTAGAGGTATCGAAGCTCTAAACCCATTCGCTATCCCATTATTAAACACAATCTTACTTCTATCTTCAGGAGCAACTGTAACATACGCTCACCACGCATTAATCCAAGGTGACCGAAAAGCTACACTATTAGGTATTACTATGACATTAGCATTTGCTATTCTATTCACAGCTCTACAAGGAGTAGAATACGTAAACGCAGGATTCACAATTGCTGACGGAGTTTACGGATCATGTTTCTTCTTCGGAACAGGATTCCACGGATTCCACGTATTAATTGGAACACTATTCATCGGAGTAGCATTCTACCGAATTATCGCATACCACCTAACAGACCACCACCACATTGGATTCGAATCATCAATTCTATACTGGCACTTCGTTGACGTAGTATGGCTATTCCTATACGTGTCAATCTACTGGTGGGGATCATAATTATAAACTAAAAATTAATAACAGCATTATTAAATTAAATTATAGATCTACATCACATAACTTAACTTTTTAATCCCCAATTATGTGTACTAATTAGTGAAAGCTTATATATACTTAAAAACTAATAATTGTTAATATAAGTAAAAGTGGAATACATTTATCACATATTAAATTTATCCTTACAATATTAACTAGACTGCTTTTAAAGGTTTATTATTCTTACTACATTTCTTAATCCTTATTTAAAAGTTATGTATTTATAAATAAAAATAGGGACTTATATAATTGCTAATTATCATATTATGTATTAGAATAATTTAATTTATAAAAATCTACTAAACAAGATACATAAAAGAATTTAAAGCTTTTGCAATAATATTTTCAACTATTCAATTAACATCTAAACTTTTACTTAGATCAAATTCTTATATTGATCCTCTTTTAGTATATCTTAATAAATTCAGTTTAAGGTACTGATTTTATTTATAATGAAATGAATAAAGGGGGGAAATTAAACTGGCATGATATCAAATGCTACTAAGATAGATGGCACTAATACAATAAATCTAATTGCTAGAGGCAGCATACCTGTCCATGCGAAATACATAAGTTGGTCGTATCGTAATCGTGGCATTGTGGCTCGAGTCCATACGAAGAAGAACATAAATAGACATGATTTTAATCCTAGAATGATTGCTTGAATATTAATAAATGTGTCGTTTTCAATTACTTCTGGGAAGTTGTAACCTCCTAAGAAAAGAATTGCAGCTAATGTTGACATTAATACAATAGAACAATATTCTCCAAGGAAGAAGAATACGAATACCATCCCTGAGTGTTCTGTCATGAATCCAGCAACAAGTTCTGATTCTGCTTCTGGAAGATCGAAAGGTGTTCGGTTACATTCTGCTAACATTGCAATTAGGAAAATAATGAATACTGGGAATAATGGTACAACATACCAAATACCTTGTTGTGCTTCAATAATACCTGTAATATTGAATGTTCCTCTAAGTAGTAATACTGTAAGAATAGCAGCACTTAATACTAATTCGTAAGAAATCATTTGAGCTGTTGATCGTAGAGAACCTAGGAAAGCATATTTAGAGTTGGCAGACCACCCTCTAAACAGAACTCCATAAATACCTAGAGAAGAAATAGCTAATGTGTAAAGAATTCCTAGTGAGAAATCTGTAATAGCTAATCCTGCTCCAAATGGAATAACTGCCCAACCTAATAGACTGAACATTAATGTAATAACTGGCGCTAAGAAGAATAGGCTTTTAGTTGCATGTGCAGGTACAACTGTTTCTTTAACTACAAGTTTTAGCGCATCCGCGAATGGTTGTAGAACCCCGTAAATTCCTACTTTGTTAGGTCCTACTCGTCGTTGCATTGATCCCATAACTTTTCGTTCAATAATAGTCATGAAAGCAACAGCTAATAAGATAGGTACTAACACAATAAGTACTTCTAATAAATTAAATAAAATAGCAAGCATATATTTTAATAAATCAAACGATAAATAGTAAATTATCTCATTTGTAACGTGTAATTTAGACTAGGTATTAAATACCTATAATCAAGCAATATAGCGAATGAAATGAGGATGAAAATTAGATTACTTAAAGATTATGATTGTGAATCTAACCATGTTAAGTATTTTTCTAATGATACAGCTTCTACTGCAATTGGCATGAAACCGTGATATACTCCACATAGTTCTGAACATTGTCCGTAGAATACTCCTTCTCGTTGGATGAATACAGATGTTTGGTTTAGTCGTCCTGGAGTACAGTCAATTTTTAGTCCTAATGCTGGAACAGCGAAATCGTGAATTACGTCAGCTCCTGTTACAACGAATCGAATGTGTGTATCTACTGGTACTACTACTCGGTTATCTACGTCTAGTAATCGTAGTTGTCCGTCTTCTAGGTCTSMATCWRKGAYMATKWAWGAATCGAATTCGATTGATTCTCCGTCTTCGTTTACGAAATCTGAGTATTCGTATGACCAGTACCATTGGTGTCCTACTGCTTTAATTGTCATTGATGGAGAAATTACTTCGTCCATTAAGTAAAGTAGTTTGAATGAAGGGAATGCAATAGCAATTAATACGAATGCTGGAGTAATTGTCCAAATTAATTCGATTGTTGTTCCGTGGTTTAAGTATTTGTAAACAATAGGGTTTTTATTGTGGCTGAAGTTAACAACAATTGATCCAATTACCCAAGTTACTCCAATGAAGATAACTACTAGGTAGAAGAAAATAGAGTTGTGAAGTTCTGTGATACCTTCGTATGTAGGTGTTGCTCCATCTTGGAATCCTAATTGCCAAGGTTCTGGTGCGTCACACCGTAGTGGGTTAAACATTAATGATAATAGTGTAAACATAATATAAAAAATAAAAAAAAAAACATATCCCATTGTGAAAACTTTATAATGAAAGTATGGGTGTACTAAGCTAAACGATTTGTTTTGTATATGTTCGTATTTTGAACCAAAACTGTAAGAGATAGAGGAATCGAACCTCTGCTTCTGTGTTGTAAGCACAGCGATCTAACCGTTAATCAAATCTCTTTCTATTTATTTTTAAGAATATCGAACTTTATCGAGATGAAGCGGATTCGAACCGCCATAACCCATCTTGACAAAATGGTGTATTAACCGATTATACTATCATCCCTTTTCTTTTAAAATCTTTATGCTTTCCCTTTTTCGCTTTCTCTTATTTTTCTTCATTTCACTATATATTAAATAGATTCTTCGCTTTTCTAAATTGAGAAATTAAATTTATTATGAATTTGAATAGGTATAAGATTTTATTCGGGGACGTTAACTATTGTATAATAAGTCTGTTACACCAATATGTAAGTCATTTAGAATTACGTTTGGACAGATACCTAAAACGAAAGCTGGTAATAATAACGTGAATAGTAAAATAAATTCTCGTCGAGATACGTCATTTAATTTAGGTAAGTATTGTGAGTATGCTCCAAATCTAATTCGGTTGAATAAGAAGATACTGTAACAGGCAGAGAATACAATACCTGTAGATCCTAATACCGCAACAACTGGTGATCGTTGGAAGATTCCAGCTAATGACATGAATTCTCCCGCCCAGTTAAGTGATAATGGAATACCCATGTTAGCGATAGTTGCTAAGAAGAATAATAATGCGAATACTGGCATGTATACAGCAGTACCTCGGTAGTATCGGATAATTCGAGTGTGAACTCGATCGTAAAGAACTCCTCCAACTAATGTGAACATAGCAGGTGAAATGAATCCGTGGGCGATAGATAATAGGATAGCTCCTTCAATACCAATAATAGTGTTAGAGAATAATCCTAGTACTACAATAGCCATATGGCTAATAGATGAGTAAGCTACTAATCTTTTGAAATCTGATTGTCGAATTGTAGCTAATGATGAGTAAACAAGTGTTACAATTGCAATAGTTTGCACTAAAGGTGAGAAGTAGTTAGTTGCATCAGGTAGGAAATTAATTAATACTCGTAAGAATCCGTAAGTAGCAAGTTTTAGGAATAATCCGGCTAGTAAAATAGATCCAGCTAATGGCGCTTCTGCGTGAGCTCGAGGTAGCCACATGTGGAAAGGTCTTAATGGAGTTTTAATAGCGAATGATAAGAAGAAAGCTAACCATAAGATTTTTTGGCTATCTAAACTAATGTTTTCTAATGAAAGGATAGTATAATCAGTACTTCCAACATTGTTGTAAATTTCCATAATAGCTAGAAGCATGAAAAGAGACCCTGCTAATGTGTAAAGGAATAATAAGAAAGAAGCACGAATTCTAGTTGATGAACCTCCCCAAATACCTACAACAAGGAACATAGGGATAAGTACAGCTTCGAAGAAAATGTAGAATAACATAAGGTCTAATACTACGAATACTGCAATTAATAGTGTTTCCATTAATAAGAAAGCAATAAAGAAGTATTTATATCCAAAACTTAAGTTATCCCAGTTAGCTAGAAGACATAAAGGAGTAATAAATGTAGTTAAAAGAACGAAGTATAGGCTAATACCGTCTACACCGATATGGAAATGACAGAAATTTAAATGATTAAATTCTTGTACAAATTGGTATTGTAATGAGCTAGAATCAAATTCTGCCCATAATTTAATAGAGATAATGAAATTAATTGAAGCTCTTAATAAGGCAATTTGTTTAATTAATTTATTTTTATCTTCTTTCATAGGTAAAATTATTAGTGTTCTAATAATAGGAATTAATAGTAATCTTGTTAACATTGTATATATAAAAACATATCTTGATACCTTAAATCTTAGAATATTTTCGCAAGTAAATTATAATAAAATTGGATGTCAGTATCCATGCTTTTATTGTCCCTTTTTTACGGTTTTACAGCTATTTTCTCTTAAAATTTAGAGCGGTAAAAGGGGAGTATATTATAGTTTGCTAATGTATACTCGTGTTGCTAATAGTTGCACAAAGTAAGGTAGAATGTAAACTGACATTACGTATGTAATTAAGAATAATGCTACTAGAGCGAAAGTAATTTGGTTTACGAAGTAGTATGGTAATAGTTGTGGCATAATTTTTATAATGTTGTTCTCATATAAAGAACTTTGTAAATAATCTTTTTTATCATATAAATGATAAACAATACTTATAAATTAAAGAATTAAAAATTAAAAGTAATATAAAGGATTAATAGCCAAGCGGTMKAAGGCRTTGTACTTGAAATACAAAATGCATTATGCATTCAGAGGTTCGAATCCTCTTTAATCCGTATTTTTAACATTAAAAGTAACAAATAATGATCTATGTTTTAAAAACATATTAAAAAACTAAAATAATTAGTTGATCCTTTTAAAGGATAAGAAAAGGAATTTAATCGAGTATTTGATTATGGTACATCTTAATGGGTGTCTAGGTATATAACACATGCAAGTTTAATAACTAAYTARTTAGTTATAGCGTAGGGGTCAGTAAAGTTGAGAATTTGCCTGAGAGATCATAGTAATAATGAATATGTAAAGGAAAGGAAATTATTTCGCTCTTAGATTAGCTCAATCCCTATTAGGTAGTTGGAGGGGTAATGCTTAACAAGCCGATAATGGGTAATATTGGATGACAGTCCTATATGTGACGTTGGAAATGAAAAAGTCCAGAGCATCTAACGATGCGCAGCAGTGAAGAATATTGGTCAATGCACAACAGTGTGAACCAGTGACCTAGAGACTTTTCTTTTGTAGAAGGAAAAGTTAAGAAATTTTAAATGATGATTAAAATTTTGATTAGTCCTGTCCAATATCTGTGCCAGCAGAAGCGGCTATACAGAAGGGGCGACCCATGGGAATATTAATTAGGTGTAAAGGGTACGTAGCCAGTCTTTATTCTTAAGACTTGAATTTAATAGAAGTAACGATAATACTCAGAGTTAGATCTGATATGTGTTGATACTGAGGGGAATGCTAAATGGCGAAGGCAAGTTACTAATAAAAATTGACGGTAAGGTACGAAAGTTAGGGTATAGACAGAGATTAGATACCTCATTATTCCTAACCGTAAACGATGCAAACAAGGTGTTAGTTAAAAACTAGTGCCGAGATTAACGAGTTTAGTTTGCCACCTGTAGAGTACGGTCGCATGGCTGAAATACAAATAATTAGACGGCTTTAAAGCAAACGGAGTGGAGCATGTTGTTTAATTCGATGACCCGCGAAAAATCTTACCACATCTTGCATATTTTAAATCTTTAATTAGAATTAATTTACAGGTATTGCATGGTTGTCGTCAGTTAGTGCCAGTGAGGCGTCCGGTTAATTCCAATAAACTAACGCAAACCTCTATGTAAATTTATACTTTACAATGTACTCTGACGAAGGGTGCACTGATAGGGGGAGTAAGACAAATCCTCATGGTCCTTATGGTGTGGGCTATAGACGTGCTACAAGAGTAATTAACAAAATGATGCAATATCGAGAGAAGGAGCTAAACACTAAAAATTACTAAAGTACAGATTAAGAACTGGAACTCGTTCTTATGAAGCAGGAATTCCGAGTAATCGCGAATTAGTATGTCGCGGTGAACCTCAATCTTTAAAGTGTACTAACTGCTCATCACGGGCTGAGAGGGAATTTGCGAGGAAGTGGCATTGAGTACGTTGCGAAATGATAGTCATTATGACACCTTTTAGGTAAAGCATGAAATACAAAATGTCGCGAATCGTAGTTGCTGATCGGTTTGAAGTTGAAACAAGGTTGTGCTAGAGGAATCTGGTGCAGATAGTTAACAATAAATAATCCCCTTTAGAGTAAAGGCAAAATAAAAATCTTTAATAGAAAATATTCGTCATCTCTTTTATATCTTCTTATAAAAGAATTAAAAGTAATAGCAAGTGTGTCGGAATTGGTAGACGAGCTCGTTTTAGGTACGAGTGCCCAAACGGGCTTAAGAGTTCAAGTCTCTTCATTTGTAAAAATAGTTTTAATGTATTTCTATTTTTAAACTATAAAAATCCTGCTTCGCTCCAGCGATTCGGGATCCTCTCGCTTTCTTCCTCTTTTCCTTTTCTTCTAAATCCAAAGTAAACTGAAGAAAAGATGAAGAAAGAGGAAAAGAGATAAATAATATTCTTATTTTATCCTTAATTAAGGAAACTTCACTTAGAATGATGTACCTAAAAGCGTAATTAAAACAGCTAGCACCTTTAACTTAATGGTAGAGTTACTGTCTTCGAAACAGTCGGTATTGGTTCGATTCCACTAAGGTGTTAATCATAAAGTAAGTATCGTATAGTTGGTTATTACCTCCGCCTTCCAAGTGGATGACTCCAGTTCGAATCTGGATGCTTATATTTATTTACATATTGCGTTATGCTTATTTTAGCCATTTTCTCACTTATGACAGCCGTAGCGCTACCTAACGTAAAAATTTCACCTTTATTATTAACTCGAGTAACCGCTATTGCTTTACTTTATGCCGCAGCGTTATCATTTAACGGAACATATATCCAAGCTATTGGATCAGGTGTAGGTATTTATAGTGGACTATTCCAAGTAACCTCAGTATCTCAATCTGTTGATACATTAATTTTCTTAGTAGGAGCTGTTATTTTACTAGGATGGGCACCTGTAACATCTAAAGTATTAGCACGTGTACAATCAGTATTCACAGCATTACCTACTATTCCAGAGTATTCTCTAATTCTTCTATTCACTACATGTGGAGCTTCATTCTTAATTTCTAGCGCAGATCTAGTTTCAATGTACTTAAGTATTGAACTACAATCATTCGCTGTGTATATCTTAGCTGCTCTTTACCGAGATTCAGAATCTGCAACTTCTGCAGGTCTAAAATACTTCCTATTAGGGGGTCTATCATCTGGATTAATTCTATTAGGTTCAGCCTTAGTATATGCATACACAGGATTAACAGACTTAGAAAGCATCTTCTCATTATTATCAGTAGGTAACGTAGATAACTTAACACAAGGTCTAGGTCCTTGCGTTATTGGATTAACTATTACAGTTATTGGTTTCCTATTCAAAGTTGCAGCTGCACCATTCCATAACTGGGCACCAGACGTATATGATGGAACACCAACTATTGTTACAACATGGTTAACAATTATGCCTAAACTATCAATCTTCGTATTCTTATTAGAACTACAAAGAGGACTAGGATTTAATGGAGGATCATTAACACTTCTATTTGACGGTGTATCATTCGACGTATGGAAAAACCTATTATTAATTTCATCACTATTATCATTAATTATTGGTACAGTAGTAGGGTTAGCACAATACCGAATTAAACGACTATTTGCATATAGTACAATTTCACACGTAGGTTTCCTATTATTAGCATTAGGTATTAACAGTGAAGAGTCAATTGAATCATTCCTGTTCTACCTAGTACAATACACTCTAACAAACCTAAACGCTTTCTTAGTATTACTAGCATTTGGATACATGATTAACTTATCTAAAAAATCAACAGACATTCAATTCTTATCAGACTTAAAAGGTCAATTCCGATCTAACCCATTACTAGGATTAGCTTTAACAATTAGCCTATTCTCAATGGCTGGAGTACCACCATTAATTGGATTCTTCGGAAAACAAATGATTCTATACTCTGCTACACACAACGGTTACTACTTCCTATCACTAGTAGCAATTCTTGTATCAGTAATTAGTGCATCATACTACTTAAAAATTATTCGAATTATTCACTTCGAATCACCAGAAAGAGTAGAAACATCAACATCAAATACAGAACCTAAATTAACAAATGTGCATAGTTTTGCTATTGCAACATTAACAATGGTAATTACACTATATATGTTCAAACCATCAAGAATTTTAAACAGCACAACACTACTGGCTCTTACATTATTTAACTACTAATGACAGCTTTAAAAATTATGTTTATTTTTGTGCCAATTCTAGTTGCTATTCTATTAATCCTTAATGTATTATTAGCTGCACACCGACCTGACTCAGAAAAAGTAACTGCATACGAATGTGGGTTCTCACCTATTTACGGACAAACTCGATCACCATTCAGTATTCAATACTACCTAGTAGGGATTTTATTCCTAATCTTCGATCTAGAAATTCTACTACTATACCCATTAGCTCTAACACTATACGACGTTTCAGTATATGGATTCTGGGTAGCTATGATTTTCTTCACTGTATTAACTCTTGGATTCGTATACGAACTAGGTAAAGGTGTACTACACTTCACAGATCACCGATCATCAGTAAACCGACGAACTATTTCAGTATCATAATCCCCGTTTCGGGTATAGACTTACCATATATAGAAAACATTTTAGAAATTATAAAATAATTAAAACCTGTCCACAGTAACTTATGAAATGACAAAATTAATCCTATTATTTTATAATAAAATTATAAAACTAAGGCTACTACCATTAAATAGCCTAATTAATAAGGTGCTAATTGACCAATTAATTTGGCACCTACTAAGATTACCATTTATTTGTCTAATTTTAGTAAATCACGATCTTGAATATATTTTACAAGCATTAATAAAATTATCCCTTGTAAATTGTTTATATTTCTTAGTCTCTCTTCTATCTTTTTATCTTTATATTTCTCTAAAAACTAAAGATTACCGCAGAAGTTTAATTCTAATCTATCTAATTTGGCGGCTTTTATCAAATAACCTTATCTTCTTAGTAGCACTTGAAACCCTTAGAAACGTATCAGAACTTTATGAATTCTTTTTCTTACGGGGAACTTTAGATAGACATAATTTTTCTATTATTAATAGAAAAATTGATCTAGAGGATAAATTTTCTCATTTATTAAATACACCTGGAAAGGTAATAAGCCACAGTGATTCATCGATTGAAAATAGTTATCAAAGAAAAAGCACAATTTTAAGAGGTAGACCTGTAGAATTTGTAGAACCGAAAGATGTCAATAGCAAATAAATTCAGTTTCAGATACGAACCAAGACCAATTTTCAAACCACGACGGACAAGAACATTTCTAATTTTACCAAATGTTGGAAAAGTTGTAAATGTTACAAGAGGTTTTTAGAATTGAACACGCAAATTTTAAAGATTACTATAATTTATTAATATACGCTTTAACTAAAACTGATAGTCCTGAAGACAAGCAGATGCTACGTTGCTTACCTCCAACAGATATTAAGGATTTTCAATGTCACTTATTTTGTGTAGTACATAATGCTACATATAACTATTATTCTGTAAGATATGTCCGATTAACTAATGGTCAAT
Organism: Apiotrichum akiyoshidainum; assembly: GCA_002973495.1. NCBI lineage: Eukaryota > Fungi > Basidiomycota > Tremellomycetes > Trichosporonales > Trichosporonaceae > Apiotrichum > Apiotrichum akiyoshidainum. Next base: position 9,121 of record PQXP01000304.1, on the reverse strand, counting down.
TAAGATGTGCTCTAAGCAACTACCCTGATTCTTCTGGAAAAAGCAATAACGGTCAAGGTATCCTAATCTATAAACGTTACGGTAATCTAGAAGATACACAATTTGATATGGAAAAAATTGGAAGGTACTTCTTAGCTGGTCGATAAATAAAAAGGCAATTATTGTAATTACCTTTTTATAAACTTAGATTCTTAGAATATAAAAGACTAAAACTTAAAAAATTCCCATTAAAAGAAAGAAAAACGGGGAAATCATATAATGGTAGTATTCTGTGTTTGCATCACAGTCGTTAGGGTTCGATTCCCTATTTCTCCAAATTTTTAAGTTAAAAGTAACAGCTTCGATAGCTCATCTGGCTAGAGCACAGAACTGAAGTTTCTGGGGGATTGGTTCAAGTCCAGTTCGAGGCAAATCTAAATTATTTAAGTTTTTTGGTAACAATTTAATGGAGAGGTACCCCTAATTGGTAAGGGAGCTGACTGTAAATCAGCCAGACACATGTCTACTATAGGTTCAAGTCCTGTTCTCTTCAAATATACTCCTAATTTTAAAAGAAACTAGTAAATATATATTATGGTAAGACTAATTTAGTGGCAAAATGCTTCATTGTGGATGAAGTCTCCACAGTTCGATTCTGTGGTTTTACCCTACATATAGTTTTTAGAAGTTAAATTATTAATTGGGAAGGTCTGATTTTATATATGGTTTGTAATATTGTCCAAAGTTTGGTAATTGTACAGGTTAAAATATAATAATTTATTATATAGTATGGAATTAATGAATCCCCTTAGCAGATTTTATTCAAAGGTATGATTAACATAATACAAGATTTGGCCTACAAAAAATCTATATGTCGCTGGGATAGTTTAATTGGTTAAAACATATCATTCATAACGATATAACAAAGGTTCAAATCCTTTTCTCAGCTAACTATACAATATTAAGAGTATATGTAAGCGTCTAATGACGTGATATAATCATGACTTATGTCATAGAAATGGTCAAACAAATAAATTAATAAAAAAATGAGATTAACAAAACAATACATTCAAAATTATTTAGGTGATAGTAACCAATTATCAACTAACTATAGTTTTAATAAAAATTTAGATAATGGACAAATTGCTACATTAAATGCATGTCGAATTAGAAATAAAATTATTAACTACTTCTTTTCTCCTATTAAAGCACTATCAAGTAAACCCGTATTCACTATTACAAGAGATGAAGTAACTATTAGTTTATTTTATTATACAGGTAGTGGTGCATTAAATAATAATAAAATTAATAATTTAGGAGAAATCTTAAGTAAAATCTTTAACCGACCAGTAAAATTAGAATTTGTAAAACTATACTATCCACATCTAAATAGTTGTATTTTAGCAGAGTACTTAAGAATGAATGCAAGAAAATACCACTTCCGACACTTAAAACGAAAATTATTCAAAAAAACAGGTATTACTAAAAACCCAAGTTCATTAAAAGCATCAAATCTGAAATTACCTTCACACATTGTGGGAATTAAAATCCAAATTTCAGGTCGATTAGTTACAGAACGGGCACGACCTCGACAAACAGTATCTACTGCACAAGTAGGACCTATTAAATCAGATAACAAAACATTATTAGTAGATTTTGGTTCATATACAGGAAAAAATGCTAATGGAGCATTTACAGTTAAAGTATGGACAGGACAACGAGTATCCCCAATTTAATCTATACTATACAGATAAATCTCTTATAGTATAAATTAAAGAATTTAAAAGTATGACGAGATATGGAATCAAATATAAGTAATCAAAGTGATTGTTAAGGATGCCTAGCAAACATTTATTAAAGGAGGTGGAAACACCTAAAGCTATGTCTAGCTATAATAGCATAGCGGTCCTAAAGGAAACTAAAATTTAAAAACGCAGTGAACTGAAACATCTAAGTAACTGTAGGAAAGGAAATCAACCGAGACTCCATAAGTAGTGGTGAGCGAAAGTGGACTAGCCTAATAATTTAATATTATCATAGAATCATTTGGAAAAATGATCCCATAGAAGGTGATAGTCCTGTATATGTGGTATTAAATCAAATCAAGTAGAGTGGAAGATAATCTGCTTCAATAATATGGGGAACCATCCTCAAAGGCTAAGTATAAATGTTTAGCGATAGTGAAGAGTAACGTGAGTGAAAGGTGCAAGAGAAAGTCGATGACTGGTGAAATAGAATCTGAATTAGCAATCATATAAGCAATTAAAGCAATTGAATCTTACAATGACTTTTGAGAGTAAGAATGAAAATGTAATAATGTACCTTTTGTATAATGGGTTAGCGAGTTGATGGCAGTAGCGAGGTTAATAGCCCTAGCGAAAGCGACTCACATCATAACAGATGTGCGGGAATAGTTACTGTCTTCAGACCCGAAACGCGGTGATCTATCCATGACCAGATTAATAATAAGATCGAATGGTTCAATGTTGCAGTATTGTCCAATGAGTTGTGGATTGTCGGTGAAAGGCCAATCTGACTGCGATATAGCTGGTTCTCCTCGAAACATATTTAGGTATGACTTTCTGATTTAGATTTATGCGGGTACAGCACTGATTACCATACTGAGCTTTAATTTTAAAGTAAGGTTTAATTGGGGGGTTGTCGAAACTTTATCATTGGTTAATTAACCTCGGAAACAACATAAATTGATGCAGAAATTTCAGACTACTCATGATAAGGTGGGTAGTCGAGACGGAAACAGCCGTGAACATAGAATAAGGTCCCAAAGTAATGATTAAGTGAAAATAAGGAAGTTGTGGTTCGAATACAACTATAAAGTTAGCTTGGAAGTTGCTATCTTTTAATGAAAGTGTAACAACTTAGTAGTCTAATGAAACACAGCACCGAAGATTAACGGGTCTAGATCATTCACCGAAACTATGTCTATATGTTCTTAATATAAAAAGGAATGTATTTGGGTAGAGGAGCATTCAGTATGGTTGAAGAATAGTGTTTCATTATTTGGACATTACTGAAGAGATTATGCTAACATGAGTAACGTAGAAAGAAGTTATAATACTTCTCGCCGAATGCGAAAGGGTTTCAAAGAAATGTTAAACAGCTTTGATTGATAACGGTCTCTAAGGTTAAATCAAATGTATAAACCGATGAGTATAGGGTAGAAAGTTTTTATCCAAGAAAATAATACCTTTATTATCATTTATGATAATAAATTCTAAATAACCGTACCCTAAACTGACACAAGTTCGTAGGTAGAGAATACTAAGGCGTAGAGATAATACTGTATAAGGAACTCGGCAAAATGCGTCCGTAAGCTAGACAATAAGGACGACCACAAAGGTGTCACAGAATCGTGAAGCACAACTGTTTACCAAAAACACAGGTATCTGCTATGTTTAATAACATTGTATAGGTGCTGAATCTTGTCCGATGTCCAGAGTATAATATAGGTGAAGAAGTTAAAGTAGTTTAAATATCATGTGGTTTAGTGGCGCTAAGGGCATGATGTCTTATGTAAGTATCTTTGATATAATTGAGAGGTATTACTTTGTTAAGTAATATGGGTAAATGAATTATATAAGAACGAAATTTAGTAGTCATTTATAAAAGCTCCGATCAATGACAGACTTAACTATAAGGTTTTTAACAGTAGCGAAATTCCTTGGCCGTTAAATGCGGTCCTGCATGAATAGAGTAATGATGCTTCAGCTGTCTCATACAGTATCTCAGTGAAATTGAATTAGCCGTGAAGATGCGGTTTAAATGTGGGTAGACGGGAAGACCCTATGCAGCTTTACTATAATTAGTTAGTATTTTCATTTGAAACAATCGTAGCGTAGAGGGTAGTCGTAAGACATTAATGAAACACCCTTATTAATTTCAGATGAAAATTAATCCTATAAAGGAAAAACTGACTAGCTGGTAGTTTAACTGGGACGGTTTCCTCCAATAGAGTATCGGAGGACTTCAAAGGTATGTTTATATTAGATGGACACTAATTCGTTATGTAGAACGTATAGAAATGTAAAGGTAAAACATGCTTAACTGCTAGACTGATAAGTCGAACAGATACGTAAGTAGGACTTAGTGATCCGGTGATCCTTTATGGAAAGGTCATCGCTCAAGAAATAAAAGTTACGCTAGGGATAACAGGGTAATAGCTCTCGAGAGTTCATATTGTCAGAGCTGTTTGCCACCTCGATGTCGACTCACCTTATCCTCCTGGTGCACAATCTAGGAAGGGTTCTGCTGTTCGCAGATTAAAAAGGTACGCGAGTTGGGTTCAATACGATGTGAGTCAGTATGGTTCCTATCTTCCACATTCAAGAATAGTCAAATTTAGATGGGTCCTTAGTACGAAAGGACCGGGATCTGCGTTTCTCTGGTGTACCAATTGTTGATATAATTTCTCTATCGGCACCGTTGGGTAGCTACAAACGTTAAGAATAAAAGCTGAAAGCATATAAGCTATTGAAGTCTACTAAAGGCGACTATATTTGTGTTATTTATTAACACATGGTAAGAGGTAGACTACCTCTTTGATAGGTCACATGTATAAGCAACGAAAAGTGCCATTAGCTTAGTGATACTAATTTTCCAATTTTCTTATTTTTGCCATATCCCCCCTTTTCTCTTTCTCCACTTTTTCTTCAGTTTACTTTATCATGAAGAGGAAGGGAAAAAGCGGAGAAATTCCCTTTTTCTTATATCAATTTAGAAAATAAAAACAAAGAAATGAAAAAGCAAGGGCTCACAAGTGGTTTCTTGGACCTAAATTGCAAATTTGGGGAGTAGAGTTCGATTCTCTATGAGCTCTATAATAATTTTTTATACTATGAAAATTAAAAGTGAGTTGGTTTAAAAGTAATGTACTATTTAATAAAATAAAAGGATGTAGTATAATGGTAGTATAATCGATTCCAATCCGATTTGTGGGGGTTCAATTCCCTCCGTCCTTGTTTTCTTAATAAAAGGAATGGTAATTTACAATCTAGTTCGATTCTAGAGCCTCTWATASAAAAATATCCAATATTTTTCTAATGTATCAATCATTTTTAATGCTTAAAATATCTTCTTATATTAATTATAATTAATATCTTTATTACACTAGCACCATATGGAAATAATATCTAAATATGACATTATCACTAGTTTTATTCCTTATTGGAATTCTAGGTTTCATTCTTAACCGAAAAAACATCATTCTAATGATTATTTCTATTGAAATGATGTTACTTGCTGTTACACTACTTGTATTAGTTAGTTCATACCAATTCGATGACATTATGGGACAAACATATTCAGTATACATTATTGCTATTGCTGGAGCAGAAAGTGCAATTGGATTAGGTATTTTAGTAGCATACTACCGATTACGAGGTAACATTTCATTACGTACATAATGTATCTTTCAATTCTTGCACTTCCATTATTTGGATCAGCTACTGCTGGTCTTCTTGGACGAAAATTAGGTGTTACAGGTGCACACATCGTTACAACTGGTTGTCTAATGTCTAGTGCTTTATTAGCATTAGTGGCATTCTACGAAGTTGGACTATGTAACTCTCCTGTTTCTATCGAACTATTTAGTTGGATCGACTCAGAATCTCTATTAGTACAATGGGGATTCCTATTCGATAGTCTTACAGTATCTATGCTGCTTCCAGTATTAGTTGTATCATCACTGGTACACCTTTACTCAATCTCATATATGGCTGGAGACCCACATAACCAACGATTCTTCTCATACTTATCAATGTTCACTTTCTTCATGCTAGTATTAGTAGCAGGAGATAACTACTTAATCTTATTCATTGGTTGGGAAGGTATTGGTATTTCTTCATTCTTACTAATTAACTTCTGGTACACACGAATTCAAGCAAACAAATCAGGGATTAAAGCTCTAACAGTGAACCGAGTTGGTGATATGTTCTTATCTGTAGGATTCTTTGCAATTCTATGGGTATTCGGAAACGTTGATTATGCAACAGTGTTCAGTGTMGCTCCTTACATTAACGAAACAGCTATTACTATTATTGGATTACTTCTTCTAGTAGGGGCTATGGCTAAATCAGCTCAATTAGGACTACACACATGGCTTCCAGACGCTATGGAAGGACCTACTCCAGTATCTGCTCTAATTCACGCAGCTACTCTTGTAACAGCTGGAGTATACTTAATGTTACGATCATCTCCTATTATCGAATATGGACCTACTGTTCTAGTAGTTATTACATGGGTTGGTGCTCTTACAGCATTCTTCGCAGCAACTACAGGTTTACTACAAAATGATCTAAAACGAGTAATTGCTTACTCAACATGTTAACAAATTTAAATTATTTATATATGGCAATTACTCTCTTCTTAACATTTACACTATTTTTAAATCATGATGTAAATGTTAATGTTTTACAATGTAGTCTACCACCTATTTTATTAGCTTTACCTAAAAAATKTKTAYAARMRATCASAGGTTAGAAGATGCTACTATCACAAAACGTGGAAATTCTAGATATTTCCAAATGCATATGGGGAATAAAAGACTAAATTATCTTAAGGCACTACTAGAATCAACATTCAAAGCTTTTGTCTTATTACTAAACAAGTAGTAAGCTATACTGACAGAAAGTCATGGACTTTTAATACAAAAAGTTTACCTATTTTTATTTCATTACATAGATTATGGTACGAATTTGATGTAGAGCTAGGTAAATACGTAAAAATTGTACCATAATTCATTGAAGACATTTTTTCACCTTTAAATTTAGCACATTGGCTTATGAATGTTATTTTAGTGTTTCACATCATACAGTATATTTCTGTTCAGATAATTTTACTAAAGAAGAATCTTACAGAAATTATTACTTAATTACAATATTCATTTTTCAGTTGTTTTACATAACAAACCAAAAAATACTAATCGAATTCGAATGTTCAAAACAAGTATGCCAACCTTAATTGATTTAGTTTCTTCACATATGTATCCCGATTTTATGTATAAATTAGGTGGATAAACAGTAAAACTATTTAACCTATTTAATATATGCATGTTTAAAATTTAATTAATTACTAAAAAGAAAAAAAAAAAAATTAGTAAGTTGGTAATACAACTTCAACGATCATAAAATAAAAATTGATATATCGCCTTTTCGGTTTTTCTATCTTCGCTCTTTATCTTAAGTTTACTTTGTATTGAAAGAAGTAGAAAAACTAGATATATTAATTAAGACATGATCTAGGCCTATTAGAAATAATAGGAAGAAATAATATTTCGATAATACGCCGTCACAAATGGGTTACCTATTCATGGCTGTTGGTCTTTCACAATACAACGTAGCATTATTCCACCTTGTTAACCATGCATTCTTCAAAGCTCTTCTATTCCTAGCTGCTGGAGCAGTAATTCACGGAATGGCTGACCAACAAGATCTACGACGACTAGGAGGATTAGTTAACTTCTTACCATTCACATACACAGCTATGTTAATCGGATCTCTTTCATTAATGGCATTCCCATTCTTAACAGGATTCTATTCAAAAGATCTAATTCTAGAAGTAGCTCTAGGACAATACCAAGTATCAGGTAATGCAGCATACTGGCTAGGAACTATTTCTGCTGTGTTTACAAGATTCTATAGTTTCCGATTAATTTCATTAACATTCTTCACAGTACCTAATGCTCCTAAAGGTGATTATCTACACGCACACGAAGCACCTATGATTATTGTTATTCCATTAGTAATAATSGTAKACCGAATTMTGCTCAATTGGATTCGGGTATGTAGCTAAAGATGCATTCGTAGGAGTTGGAACAGACTTCCTTTCAACAGCACTATTCCAACACCCAGACCACATTTCATTAATTGAAGCAGAATTCGGTCTACCATTATTACTAAAACTTCTACCAGCAATTGGTAGTTTCTTCGGAKMAGGKTTAGCATTATACCTATACCATGCCGCACCACTATTCACAATTCACCTAACAGATAGTGCATTAGGTAAAACAGTATATGCATTCCTAAACGGAAAATGGTTAATTGATAACGTATATAATGGATACATTATTACAGGTGGATTAAAACTAGGACACACAATTTCTAAAGTAATTGACCGAGGAATTGTTGAATTAGTAGGACCATTCGGACTAAGTAATGTATTAACAAACACAAGTCGAAACATTGCAAGTTACGATACAGGAATTATTACAAGCTATGCTCTATACATTATCTTAGGACTAATTTCATTCCTATTCTTACTATTTACACCTATCTTATTAGGAAGTTCATTAGAATCAGTATTTGGTGGAGACATTGGATTAATCTTAGTATACCTAAGTGCATTAGTATTACTTCCTTCATCTGTGTCAAAATCAAACACATAATAACATAAACTCCCCATAATTTTATATTATGTCTCTTTTAATAACAAAACTTTTTGGGGATATAAATTTATTTATGCCCATTAGTGTAGATTAATTGCATCTTTAATGTATGAACATGTTAGAACACAGAATACGTATGCTTGGATAACTGATACTGCTAGTTCTAATCCGATAAGGGCCACAAAGATAGCGAATGGGATTAGAGTTAATGCTGCAACGATAATTCCTGATGTGAATAGTTTGAATAGGAATGTTGAAAGAATTTTTAGTAGTGTGTGACCAGCTACCATGTTAGCGAATAATCGAACTCCAAGTGAAACTGCTCGAGCCATGTATGAAATTAGTTCAATAAGAACTAACATTGGTACTAGAACTAGAGGTGTTCCTGATGGAATGAAGTATGCGAAGAAGTGTACTCCGTGGATTTTTAGTCCTAATGTTGTTACTCCAATGAAGATCATTACTGATAGTCCAATAGATACAGTAACAACATCAGTTATTGTATCTATTGGACTATCAGTAATGATCTTCATTGGAGTAACAACATTAGGACTAAAAATCCACGGAGTACACTTCTTCGCATACTTCATTCCATCAGGAACACCTCTAGTTCTAGTACCAATGTTAGTTCTTATTGAACTAATTTCATACATGGCTCGAGCAGTTTCACTTGGAGTTCGATTATTCGCTAACATGGTAGCTGGTCACACACTACTAAAAATTCTTTCAACATTCCTATTC
>PQXP01000076.1:4560-78889 GCA_002973495.1 Apiotrichum akiyoshidainum | reverse complement strand
GGGGGGGGGAGGGGGTGTGGAGAGCCAGGCGAGGACCTGTTCTAGCAACTAAATAGAGACGCTGTCACCACAGAGGAGAGCTGAGCCCAAATGTAGATTTAAGAACGTGTATGAGGGGCGACGACCACGAAAGCGGCGACGACGACGACGACGTGTGGGTGGTGGTGGTAGAGGTGTTACTGAGAGCTATGGGAGAAGGGGGGGAGAGAACACGCAAAGTGAGCTTTTAGAGCACTGGGCAGCATGGGGGTAGAAAGCCCCGGGCTGGAGAGGATGATCCGGCTTGGGAGGGAGCTCCTGGCTGCTGGCTGGGGAAAAGTTGGCTGTCCTGGCAGGAAAACATCCTCGAGGCAGGTGGGTAGGTAGGCTCACCCGCTTCACCCACTCACTGGCCGCTGGACACATGCGACCAGATCGGGCGATCTGGGCAGACGAGCAGCGTATTTTGGAGGCGCAGGAACGAAACAATATGAAAAGCAGATGGCAGGACGCGCTGTGGTTGGCTGGCTGAATGATCATGTTCGAACGTGTGTTGTTCCTGGCTCGTCTACAGGCCAGGGGCCAGGCGGGCCAAGCTAATGCCCAGGCGCCGAGACAAAGCCACCGGGCAATGGAACCGCTGCTCCACCCGCCAGTCCCGCCAGAAAAATGCTCAATCCAAGAGTTCCAAGAGTCCCAAGAGTCCCAAGAGTTCTAAAACGTGCCCACGATAAGCAGCTCACACGACCTGTTGCGCTTGTCATTCCGCCGTCACACGACCATCCAGCTCGTGTGACCCAGATGCCAATGCTCGGCATCGCCAAACATAGATCCCCGCCGAGCCACTCATACACACGACCAGTTTCTTGGATGGAAGATCATGTTCTTTCGCAGAAGACTTGTGGGATGTATGATCAGGACGCGTAATGCACTGCGCACATTTTTTGATTCCGACGAACGTGTGTGGTAGCAGTGTCCTGTCCATGCCAGCCAGAGCCGGTCCAGCCTGGAAAAGGAAAGGAAGGAATCGGGGAACCACGTCCACGTCCACTGCTGTCCAGCAGCCCAGCCCAGCCAAGCCCAGCCCAGCAGCTCAGCAGCCCAGGGCAAGTTCAAGGTCAAACCGGTGACGGAACCCCCGCCCCGCAAATAATATTTCACCACCCACCCAGCCAGCCAGACAACCACAGCAAAGCCAAGCCAAAATTTGTATGGTGCATACGTACTCGCTCACTCTCGCCCGCCGCGCAGAAGATTTGATTTGATTTTTTCTTTTCTTCAGCATGCTTCCTTGCGCTGGCTCTACGTCATACGTCATGCCGCTGACAATGCCGACAGCAGCCTCGACCGCCCGCCCGCCGCTTCGTCCGCAACTCTAATTCTTGGCGAGTGCCAGGCGCCGGAAGCGCTCGCTGCTGCACGCGCTGCAAACCCCAGAGCCGCCAAATCCGACTGTATTCATTAGCCGCTGCTGCTGCATCGGACAATCTGTGAGCTTGTCGGTTTCGGATCCAGCCACAGTGGCCGCAGTGGCCGCAGTGGGTTCCGGGCGCTGCCGAAGGCCCCGCACGATGCGCTCCGCCTCCCCTCGGCCTATGCTCCGGGGCATCCGTGGCTAGTCTGGTTCGTAGCGCGAGCTGGTTGTGCTGGAGCCCAGAGCCGTGTGTTGTATCTCTGTATCTGCATTACGCATCTCGTATCTACATTACACACGTACGTTATCTACTCTTCCTTGTCTGCTCCCCTGCTGTGCGCCCTCATATCCTCGTCTCATGCCGGCCGCCCCATCACAGTATCGTTTCTATGGCCCGCCCTAATCACTCATACGCGATCGTGTTGACCAGAGTGCCTACCGTCAGCTTCTGCGCCACGGCAGCCGACAGCCGAGGCGGTGTCGTCGTCCCCCCTCCCCCACACCCACCCCCACACAGCACATGCGTCACTCGCCACTCACCGAGCCCGTGCGAAATCGTGCAGCGCACGTCGTCGCCGTCGCGGAGCCACTCGCCGCGCGCCCAGCCAATGCCCGGCGGCGTGCCCGTGAGAATCACCGTGCCGGGCAGCAGCGTCGTGCCTTGCGAGACATACGCGACAATCCTGGGTGTGAGCCACTGATAATGTCCGCGGCCCGGCCCAGCCCCAGATCCAGACTCAGACCCATACTCAGCCTCAGACTTACTCCGACACGTGCCAGATCATGTTGCGAGCCGTGCCCGACTGGACGACGGCGCCGTTCACGCGGCTCTGCAGAGTGACGTCGGCGGGGTCGGGCAGCGCCCCGGTGGAAACGATGCAGGGGCCGAGGGGGCAGAACTTGTCAAAGCCTGGGAGAGTCAGAGTCTACGATCGCATACATAAAGTCGAACGTGCTTGTCAAACGTGCTTGCCGGTCGCTCTCGCTCTTACCTTTCGAGTATCCCCACTGCGAACACTGCTCCTGGAGCTTGCGCGCCGTCAGGTCGTTGGCGACGGTCCAGCCCAGGACGTAGTTGGTTGCCTCGTGCGGCGAGACGCTCCTGCAGCGCCGGCCGATGACGATCGCGAGCTCGACCTCGTAGTCTACCTCGTCATCCTGGGCGCAGGCCGGGACCGGGATCGCCTCACCGGGGTGCGCAATGGTCGCGGCGGGCTTGAAGAAGAGGCTCGGCACAGAGGGCAGCTCCAGGCCCAGCTCGGCGGCATGGTCCGTGTAGTTGAGGCCCGTCGCGCGGATGCTTCCGACCTGCTCCGCACTGATGGGCGAGAGGAGCTAGGATCAGTCTCGACTTGCTTTGCTGGTCGCAATATCTCCTTGTACTTACAGAACGGATCGCGGCGCGCTCACCCGTACGCTTCATCGCCATGTCCCACGGCGAGCGCGCATCGACCACATGCGCGAACACGGGCACACCCTTGGCGACAGCCAGGCCCACTGCGGTTAGTACTGGGTAACTTCAATGGTACTCACCGTCAATGCTCTCGTCGACCGGCTCGCCAAGCAGCGTGCGGCCGTCGGCAGTGACAAACCGGACGAGGCGGCGGAAGGGCCAGGGAGGAAACTGGACAGTGTGGTGAGCAGGGTGACATGGGTCATGTGACTTGAACGTGAGAACTTCAGGAGAGAGAAGCATTGCAGGCAGCCACTGCTGCTGACTCCTGCAGTGGGGTGGTGGGTTCGGAAAGAGGGGAGGTGGGAGTGGGGGACGTACCTTTGTCTGTGCCGCGAGGTCGAAAGCGGTGTCGACTGGGGTGGGAGTGAGGGTGGGTTCGCGGGCAACTGCGCGGTGGGTGTGCTCGCCGTTGCTGGGCACGGGGATGGGCTGGAGGCGGGGCGGCTGGATGCTGATGCTGCCAGAGTGGGGAGCGGGCCCACCGGTTCCGGGGGAACATCCCAGCTGTGCGACAGTGACGGTCATGACAAAGGACGAGCTCATGGGGTGTTGGCGGGTAGAAGAAAGGTGAGAAGAGGTGGGAAAAGGCAACGATTGAAATGGGGAGAGCGGTGGATAAAACTTGCAAGTTGGAGTGGAGTGCGATAGAGTGTGAGAGAGCTGCGGGCGATGGCGAGCACGACGACAGGATCGCCACCCCCATCGCCGCCCTCTTGATGTGCTGAGCATCGGGCGCACCTCGCTTGTGCTACGCCGCAACTGGAAAGATGCGCGTCCGTCCTTTGGGGATCTTTGGGGCCTGCTTCCGTTCGGGATAACTGCTCAGAAATGGTGCGGTGCGGTGCGTGGTGCGAGCTGCTGTTGCATGCACGCAGAGATGAGGGAGAAGAGAGAGCTGGAGAATACTAGTCCAGGGCAGGTGAGCTTCCAGACTGGTAGCGTGACCCCGATCAGATCCCGATATCAGTCACGTTTCGTGGATGGCTTGGCCCGACATGAATGCCCGTGGCCGACAGACATGTCGCCATCCCGAAGACTGGAATGACATCGGCGACGCGCACCGTGACCGTGAGAAAAGGAATGCCCCACTGTGTATTGTGGACAACAGCTGTCGGGGGTTTGTCGGGTCGGCAGCAGCAGAACGTCCCAGCTCCCACAAGCTCTTGCAAGATCTCGGACATTGCCTATAGTCTATGCGGCAGGCAGTCTCTGGGATCAAACTCTGGTGCTAGGGCGAGTTTATCTTTCCAGACGCGTTTCGTTGCTCCCACATTAACCTTGATTGATGCATCTCGCCGCCGTCCACCGCTCCACACTCCCTCGTTTCTCGGCTCCGGCTCTGAGATTTGGATGTGTTCGGCATTCCACTGTTGCTGATATCGGCCAATTAATTTTGATCCCGCGCGCCATCAGCCACCAGCCATCAGCCAAGGCACCACCAGCCAGCCAGGCTCTCCCCCGCATTCCAGCAGATATCAGAGCTCACGAATGCCCCGCAGCCGAGCGTGAGCAGCGAATGGCTTCGAAGCGTTATTTCCTGCTTGGGAGGCTTCCCGTCCATGGTCCCCCGCACTGCCCCCACTTGTTCGGCAGTGATAGATAGCGCAGGATATAGCCGATCGATGACATGGTCCGCACCGACAGTCCAGACTAAACATTGCCATTTCGCTCACCAACCGCGCCCAACAGAACTGGGACGGCCTGTCTGATCGCCATGTTAACACTCCTGTGCGCAACCAGCTAACGCATACGTATCACCGCCGCCACTGCTCTTAGTCTCATCGCGGTCCGAGGTAATGAATGACGCTCACACTGCAGTCCACTCCACCGATCGCGCACGCGTGTGTAGGCCTCCACAGACGTCGACGTCGCTGCGGGGTGCTCCACCAAGGCGGGGTGTAACCTGGTATGTTAACCATGTTCCACTGCCACACAGCCCACTCTCACAAGTCAGACCGACGGCGAGCGTTGTTTGCTGCTCTTTTTTTCATTCTGTCCTCTTCTCACAAGCCACCACACGCCACGCCACACCGACATACACCACAGCTACCCAACGACTCGTTGCGCACCCATACCCCTACCCGCTGGTTCGTACCCCTCTCACTGCCGGACCCAGCACCCCATTGTCCGTCGCCATGGGCATCCATGCAGTCCTCAACGCCATCCCGGGGGCCGTCGCGGCCGCCAGCGCAACTGCAGCCGGCGTCGCCCCCGGAGCACCAGGCCCTACCACGACACCCCAGACCCAATCGTTCAAGTCTATCAAGCCCATCAACTCCCCATACGGCTACACCCCGGACCTCGGCGCTTCGATTGCGTTTCTTGTCGTCTTCTCTGTCCTCACCGCCATCCATCTGATCCTCGCTATTCGCTACAGGTACTGGACCGCCATCGCGACGATGGTTGCGGGCGGCATCCTCGAGATTATCGGCTGGAGCGGCCGCGTGTGGTCGCATGTCAATGTGTTGCTTTGGGAAAACTTTATCATGCAGATTGTCTGGTAAGCCTGGTCGCCACCGTCCTGGATGCCAGCTGACACATACCAGCATCATCATCGCGCCCGTCTTCTTCTCCGCGTGGATGTACATCGTGCTGTCGATGTCGATCCAGCGGCTCGGCGGAAAGTACAGCCTCATTGGCCACCAGCTGTACATTGTCATCTTTATGATTGCGGACATTGTCTCTATCGTCATTCAGGCGGTCGGCGGCGGCCGCGCGGCAGTCGACGCGCAGCAGTTTGCCGACACGACCCACAGCACCCACGTCAGTGAGTATCGCAGCTAAGAGGCTCCGCTGCCCAGCTGTAGTGAGAGCAGAGTAGAAGTCGCAAGGTGGAGGAAAGCGCACGCGCTGACTCATACAGTGCTCGCCGGCATCCTCTTCCAAGTCGGAACAACCGGAATATTCACCATCCTGGGCTTTGACTTTATGATCCGCTGTATGTTGGACAAGCCGTACCCTGCGTGGTGGAAGAATTTGTTCCAGAGCAAAGGCACCGACCGCAAGCTGAAGCGTTGGTTCAACCGGCGCGGCGACAGCAAGTGGCGCGTCTTCAGGTGGCGCTACGACGTGCAGGCGAACCGGGACCGGGACCCCGATGAGTGGCGCAAGGTGAACAGCAGAGCCTTGACGCGCCCCAGCCAGGACAGTGCAGCACCCATAAATGTCACAGAGCCGATCGACCCGCGCATATCGTACGTCTCACACGAGCGGTCGAGCGCGTCGAGCGGCCGCAGCACAGACCGCAGGAGCGGTGCGGGGTCCAATGAGCCGATTTTGCCCGCGAGCACCTCAACGGCTGCGGATCCGGGCCCCGGACCCTCCCCCGAGCCCCAGTCTGGACCACAGGCCCAAGGGGAAACGACGCAGCACCGCAGACACAGGTCGTACCGCAACACGTTTGGATTCGGGGACAGGCTGTCAGGGGCGGCCGTGACGACTGAGCCCGACTCGGGGCGGAGCCAGCGGCGGTCGCACAGAAACACGTACAACTTTTGGCGCAGCGAGAAAAACACACAAGCAGAAGCAGACACGACCCGCACGAGCGTCGTCCCCGTGTCCTCCCCGTCTCCGTCTCCGTCTCCGCCCCCGCCCCCACCCCCGGCCCCGGCCCAGGACGCAAGTGTCCTCCCTCCGCCCGGACCCTTTGACCACCCGCACCCCTCGCCGCCCGCGTCCATGACCTCGTGGCACAGCAAGCTGCGGCGCACCGAATTCCTGTTCTTCGGAGTCACAATGGCGAGCTTGATGATCTACATGCGCGGCATCTACCGCGCCGTCGAGCTCGCGGGGGGTTGGCACAGCAGCATCGTCACGACCGAGCGCTACTTCTGGTGGCTCGACGGCTTTGCGATGGCGCTCCTCATGACCTCGGTCGCCGTGGCGCACCCCGGCTTCCTCCTCCCGCCCCGCACATGGGGCCGGCGGCACCGCAGCTGGCACGAGTTTGACGACCCCGGGCACCGGCAGATCTCCGACTCTGAGTCGGGGAGCGTAAACTTTGCTGTCGGCGACGAGTCTGGACGTCCGCTTGGCGTGGCGCCTGCACCTGTACAGGAGAGTAAAGAGACAATGGGCTCGACGGGGCCCGCTGCCAGCCAGCCCACGCCCTTCTCCCACTCGCAGCTCCGCGTGTTCCCCCTCCCGCCAGACATGCGGGCCGGAGAACAGCAGATCCCGCCCGGCCAGCTGTCGGGGCCGTAGTTGGCAACCCCCTCCCGATACTACATTCTGCCCGGACCCATAGTAATAAATGCATCTCCATGCTCCGTTCTAAAGAACAGAAAAGAAAAAAAAAAAAAATAGAGGGAAAAACTTCCAACACAAATCTGGGGCACTTTCGATCTGGCGATCAGTGTCCAGTGGCAAATAACCCAACAGGTTCTTCACATCAACATCAACACTCATCTTGGGCGTGGCATAGCGTCTCCCCCGCCACCTCGCACTTGCGAGAGTGAGAAAAAGAGCTCGCACAGTCGTACGAACCGACCCCGGCCCGAATCGAACGGACAACCTTGAGGAATAGGAGTATCCCAGTTGGAATCTCACGCGCTACCATTACGCCACGGGGTCGACGATGTCGGCCTCTGGGGGCTGCGGCCTCGTTGGTGACACGTCTGGGAGAACAGGAGAAAGCTGCTCACCCGTCCTCTGAGCGCCTGCTGTCGCAGCTGCAGCTCTAATATACAGTACCAACAATGCATATAGTCTAGACACCTCGACACATCTAATCGCTCTCGTCCATCTTGTCCTCCTTCTTGCCCTTGCCCTTGCCGTCCTTGACGTCCTTCCTCCGCTTGCTCGCCTCGACCATCTGGCGCTTCTTCTTGGCCTGCTCCCGCGCAACGTCGCGTCCGCCGCCGCCGACCTGCTTGCGCTTGACGGGCGCCTTGGCGAGCTGGCGCTTGAGGTTCTTGGACGGCTTGGGCATCTGGAGCGCGTACTCGGGCACGGGGCACCCCGAGGCATTAAGCACGTTGGCGATGGTGCGCAGGTACGGTCCGTCCTCCTTGGAGAAGAACGTGACTGCCTTGCCGGGGCGGCCGGCGCGACCTGTGCGGCCAATGCGGTGAATGTACGACTGGACAGTCTGCGGGAAGTCGTAGTTGATCACGACCTTGACGCCGCGGAAGTCCATGCCGCGCGCGAGCACCTCGGTGACGACGAGCACCCACACGTTGCCAGCGCGGAAGGCCGCAATCGCCTCGTCACGCTTCTGCTTGCCTCGCGACGAGTGCACGGCCTCGGCACGCACGCCGTCGAGCACCAGTTGCTTGGCCAGCTCGTCCGCGCGCTCAATCGACTGCACAAAGATGAGCGACGGGTACGGGAGGCCGCCCTCGGCGACAATGTTCCGCAGAGCAAGGAGCTTGCCCGCCTCGGAACCCGTGTACAGGAGCGACTGGTCGACGGTGCTGACTGCCGAGTCCCTGCAAGTTAGTCGAGACCCACTCTGTGTAACTCACTTCACACCGACGACGACACGCACGCCGCTGTCGCGAAGCCACTTGCGCGCGAGCTGCTCGGCTCCCGCAGGCATGGTGGCGGACAACAAACACTTCTGGACCTTGGCGTTGGTGCAGGCGTCGACGATAGGCTCGACCTGGGGGAGGAAGTCGGGGGAGAGCAGGCGGTCAGACTCGTCGAGGATGAGGTGGCGGGTGCCGGCGAGTGACACGCGCTTGGCCTCAAGGAGGTGGTGGAGACGCTCAGGGGTGGCGACGAGGACGTCGATGCCGAGGCCCGACGCGGATCCCTTCTGCTCAAACTCGTTCACGCTTCCTGTCGACTCGGCATCGCTCTCGCCGTCCTCGTCCTCGGCACCAGCGCTTCCAGGAGCCGACTCGCACACGGCCTTCTGCGTCGCCTTGCTGAGGACCAGGCACCTCCAGCGGCCGTTGGCGGTGATCGCCTTGAGCACACCGTGGATCTGCACCGCCAGGTCGTGTGTCGGGACGACAACGATCGCGCGAATACCCTTGCCGTCTTCAGAGTCGAGGAGCTTGCGCGCGGGCTGCTGGAGGGAGACGAGAGTGGGGAGGAGGTATGAGAGGGTCTTTCCGGAACCGGTGGGGGCGATGCACATCGTGTCCTGGCCGGCGAGGAGCGAGCCGGCGACGGCACACTGGACACCCCAGAGTGTGTGGATGTTGGCGTCCGAGAGCGCGCGGAGCAGCGGTCGCTTCAAGGGCGAGTCGGGGGAGTGAGTGAAGAGGGAGGCGAGCTCGGTGGTGAGCGATGCAGGGAGCGGCTCGGGGCCAGTGAGGGTGACCTTCTGCTTCGGCGGGGCGGGCACGTCAGCGGCAGAGGCCTCCGACTCGGCATCGGACTCTTCCTCTGACTCGGACTCGGCAGCGGCCTTGGAAGTAGACGCCGAGGCATCGCCAAAGAAGTTGAGCGATGCAGGGAGCGCCGGGGTCTCCTTGGCCTTGGCCTTGCCCTTGGACTTGGTCTTCTCCTTCTTCTGCTGTCAGCGGGGCGGAGGAGGGGATTGAGCTCACGGTGAAGAGGTTCATGTCCTTTTGGAAGCGCGACTTGTCAAACCGCGCGCCGGCGGTGAGGAGGTTGAAGGGGGACGCCATGGTGGGGCTGTCCGTGGTGGAGAGTATGGATGTGGATGGTGGGATCGCAATGTCGAGAGCCTTCAGCTGGGGTGGCAAGTCGGGTGGGACAAACAGATCAACTTTTGACAACACCACCGTGGGAAAATTACTCTGCGCCCTCCACCCTCCACCACGCGGGTTTCTGGTACAACCAGGACGACGACTCGCCACCTGATGATGCATTGCAACCATCAACCACATCCACCATTCTACCCCTACGCCCACTTGCATCTCTTGCTCGTTCCGCCAGAATGGCCCCGTTAAAGTCGACGCGCTCTAGTGCGAACAGCCGCGTCTCGTTGATCACCCAGGACGCGCCGAGCGGTGCTGCAGAGTTCACATCCCTCCGACGCTCGACGCGATCCACCACGCGCGGGCGGAGCGAGGACGCGCCTGCTACTGGCCCGTCGGCACTCAACCTGTCAAGTTACGCGTACAATTCTCCGCCGCGCAAGCGTGTTAAACGGGAGGTCAAACAGGAAGACGACGACGAACCACTGGTCAAGATCGAGGTCGACGAGAAGCCCATTCTGCCGGTCCCGAAGGCGGAGAAGAAGGCCGACAAGAAGGGCCAGCCCATGGCGGCCAGGAGCAAGGCGCACCCCGAGCCGGCCAAGTGGCGCGAGCAGTACGCGTTGATTAAGAAGATGCGAGCAGGCATTGATGCGCCAGTGGACACAATGTGGGTTCTATGTCGTCGATGACTTCTGACCCATCAGGGGCTGCGAACGGCCACGGACAATGGAGGGCCTGGACGACAAGGTAGGCTAATCGTTATATGGATTAGGCTGACACCAGACGCTCCGCTTTCACATTCTCATCTCCCTTATGCTCTCGTCGCAGACTAAAGACGCTGTCACGTCACAGGCGGTGCTGAACCTGCACGAAGTGCTGCCCGGCGGCCTGAGCGCTGCATCACTGGCAGCAGCTTCGTCCGACACCGTCGCAGAGGCTATCAACAAGGTCGGCTTTTGGCGCCGCAAGACAGAGTACATCCAGGACGCGGCGCGGAAACTGCTCGAGCGGCCGGGAGACGGCGCGGGCGACGTTCCCCAGACGATTGAGGAGCTTGTCCAACTCAAGGGCGTCGGACCCAAAATGGGCTTTCTGGCCCTGCAGGCGGCGTGGAACATGTGCGCTCAAAAGGCAATAAAGGTAGAGCTGACAACAGCAACGCGGGCATTGGCGTCGATGTCCATGTCCACCGTATCACCAACCGGCTCAAGTGGCACAAGCCGCCGACCAAGACGCCAGAGGAGACGCGCGTCAACCTCGAGTCGTGGCTGCCGTCAGAGCTGCACCGGCCGGTGAACCCGATGCTCGTCGGATTTGGCCAGGTGGGTTCCCGCAGCGCGTTGCATTCTGACCCAGCAGGTCATCTGCCTACCTGTCGGCCCGCGCTGCGATATCTGCCTGCTCGGCCAGCAGAAGCTGTGTCCCTCGCGCGTGGCTGTCAACGCCGCGAATAGGAAGGAGGTGGTGTTCAACTTTACCTCTGACGCCGGCCCAAAGGTTGAGATTGGATACGAGGAGGAGGTTAAGGTGGAGAACGGGGTCAAGACGGAGGGGATCGAGAGGTCGGAGAGGGTGGAGGTCAAGGTGGAGGTTGAGGTACAGGACGAGGAGCTGGTTGTGAAGGAGGAGCCTGTCGAAGTACAGGTCAAGCAGGAGCCAGCATAGCTTCAGATAGCGCCGCCCGGTTGTACACAATGTATCAGGATGACCAAGCAACACGCAACAGTCTAGCACCTGCGGTGTCTTGATCACTGTCCTCAGACTCCGCATAATCAGCCGCGGAGGTGCTCGGGGGCGGTGTCCTGTATCTCCGCCGTGAGAAACGCTTCTTAGCGATGGTCCGTGGCGGTCGGGCCAGATGCCTCCCTCCAACTGGAGAAGATGCTTGACATCCTGGCTGTGTGGCGATTGTGTTCAAAATGGCCGCTGCAGAGCAAGTGGCCTCTGGCTGCGAGAGGCTTATTAGGTTAAGGACAACAGAAGTACAGCGGTGAAGCTTCCGAGTCTATTCTCGCTGAAACCCGCCGCCCCCTGGCCCGCCATTGCGGGTGCCTCGGTGCCTATCCTGACACCACGCAGTCCACGATGCCTGCCGCTCATTACACGACAGTGTGTCATTGCTGGTTTCTACGGGTTTCCCCAGCCATCAAGAAGATAAATCCCAAAGGCCTGCATCACCTGTTGAACCGCCAAGTTCATACACTGGGTCGCGAGTGCGGTGTCACGGGACAATGTCGCCTCTCGTTCCAGCTCTCGTCCTGCTGACACTGCGATTCGTACTGACGACGCGCACGCGTCTCGCATTTCCTTGAATGGCTTGAAACGCTGCGACATTGCCACACTGGACCGCGATGCAGTGCGTCAGTTGTCGCCGCGTCGTCATCCCTGCGTCGGACCAGACCGGGTCTTCGGCGGTCGCATATGGTGTCGGCCGCCGCACTGCTGTCCGTTGTCCCAGGCTTTGCCAATTCTTGTTTCCGGGCTCCTGCTGTACGGTTTCTGCTGTCTGTTACTCGGCTACGGGCCGTCCGTTTTCTGGCTCCTGGCCACTCGGATGGGCCTCTTGTACCCAGTGCTGCTGTCCCAAAGGTTGCACTAGCAGAGCTACCGACCCGACCTCGCCTCAGTGGCAACTCAACGCGCGAGCTCTTTTAGCCTTCATGCTACGCCCCTTGTTCGAAAGTAGCGCGTTTGGCACGCTCGGCAGCAGGTGGGAGAACGCTCAGGCGGCCGATTCCGACGCGCCGAAGTGAACGACAGTCTTCAGTTGGTTGACATGATGTCATCGATCTCAAGCAATGCCGCAGTCCAGGTGATCGTATGGGTAGAAGCCGATAGAAACCCGGTGCAACGGGATTGGAGAGCAACGAAGATGGCGACGGAGAGCCACAAATGGGTGTCGGCCGTGCATGAGTGTCGTAATCCCCTCGCTGACGGCTGTCTGGACCCAAGGGTCATGCAGAGTGAATGCACACTGACGTCATAGTTTCTCTTATGTAAGAGACCATGTGATACCTGCCAGTGGGTACAGACACTTGTGCTCGGAAATAACCATCCCACTGCTGGGGGAGTGTGCTCTCCGCTCATGCCGCTAAGGGGGCGGGACCGGGACGGGGGAGGGCCGGCGGGTGGGGCCTGGCCGAGGAACACTTGACGTCATACGATACATTGCCGTTGTTTGTGGTTGTTGCATCGTGGCAGTACGTCAGTGACTCACCATCCTCCTCCCGCCTCCTCCCTGCCTCTAATGGCTGGGAAAGTGCCAGAAACTCTCTCTTGACCATCTGGTGAGTGGATACGAGGCGAGCCCCTCGTCGTGAGGCCTGACGTGTATAAAAGGCGACTTGAGAACGACCGACTCTTCCTCGTCAACATCTCCTCTCCTTCAACACCTACACTCTATCACTCTATCCCCTACCTTAACCCAATCATCAATCACAATGGCTGAGCCCTCCAAGGTCAACGGACAGTACAACTCTGCCATGGGCACTGCTAAGCAGGCCGTTGGTGGCGCTATCGAGACTGCCTACCAGGCCGTCGGCGGCTCGTCGGAGCCTTCTTCTTGGACCACTGCTGGCGTAAGTCTGACTCACATTGGCGAGTAAGTCCTTTCGTAGTCGCTGACAATCAATAGAAGGAGCAGCACGCCAAGGGAGAAGCCGAGGTTAAGGCTGCCCAGGTCAAGGGATACACCGAGGGGTGAGTAGGCTGCATGGCATGGGAAGTGGAACTGCTGGTCTGCATTGTCTCTCGGCTTTCGCACACCACTAACCTTTCCCCGGTCTGATGACAGCATCCCTCGCCTTGATCTCCGCTAACACTCACAGCGTCAGCGACCGTGTCGAGGGCAAGGTCGACAACATCGTCGGCGCCGTCACTGGCGACGACGTCAAGCAGGCCAAGGGCGCCGTGCAGAACAAGGCTGGCAAGGCCCAGATGGACATCAACTCGTAGTTCGCTCAACGAATCCTCGCAGTGGGCACGCAGGTTCACCTAATGTCTCAACCGGTTTGCGGAGTTTCTAAGTTCCAAGAGTAGTTATGTCAGATGCAATAAAACCTTTTTTATTTAAACACCTGTCGCTGTGTCGTGTATTCTGCGCTCTGTGTCGTTGCGTCCAAGTAATGAGATGGTGTGGGGCGGCGCCGGCTCTTCCGCGGCTATTCTAGGATTGAACGAGTGGAGAATAGACGCTGTGCGCTGTGGTAGGGGTCACAGTAGGATTGTCTGAAGAGGATAGTCTGAACAGTGGCTGCGGCGCACCGGAATAAGAGGTCCGCGAAGCGTATCAGAACGCCAATAGCGGAGCACTAGGGAACTTGCTTGGGTCAGAGATTGTGGATGTGGGAACCGTTCCAGTGTAGTGGTGCAGTGGTGTCCGGTGCACATGGTGTGCATGGTGCGGTGTGGCTGCCACGAGGACTAGCAGGTCAGCAGGGCAGCAGGCACTCCAGGCCAAAAACAGGACTGGTCTCCATGCGCAGAACCTTTCGTCCTACCCACAGTCTGCTTTCCATGCACACCCGACACCCCAACGCTTGCCAGGACGCAGTGCCCAGCGCATAATCCGAGCAGTCACCAGCAAGCAAAACGGTATCGAGGTGCCCCGGTGGGGAGATTGGCCGGTTAGCCCGGGCCGGGCCGCGCCGCCGCCTGAATATTGCCGAATTAGGCAATATTCTTGGCTACCTGGACATGGATGCACCTTGGACATGAGAGCACGTCTATGGGTGATTCTTCTTCTTCTTCTTCTCCTCTCCTTTGCTGTCTGTGCGGTCTCTCCTCATCTCGCCATCTTTATCGCTACCCCCATCCCATCGCCCGTTCAGAAACATCACTCACTTCACACTCGAGACGCTCGCACGAATCTCCTTTGCTTGCCCACGCCAACTTCTACTCCCCCGTCCCCCCACGGCGACGCTCCTCCAAGCTCCGGTCGTCGCGCGACATCCATCCGAAGCATGAATCCCCACTCCTTCTCCCGCGCTTACCCTTCTGGAAGTAGCAGCGGAGGGCCCTTCGGCCGCCAGTCCTCTGGCTCCGCCTCGGGCGACTACGGTTACGGCGGCAGCAACAACAACGGTGGCTTCTCAAAGGACCAGCGCCGGGATGCGCCGCGCTATCCAGCAGCACCGGGCTCCGCAGGCTCCGGCTCGGGCGGGGCAGACCCCAAACCTGTGTTCCCCACCGTAGGATCGACAGGAAAGCGTGGAAGCCGCGCCTGCGTATCATGTGAGTAAACCCAGTCGGCACTGGCCGCGGAGACCATCTGGGACCACTCCGGGGCCGAGAAATAAGCCGTGCCGAACTACCTCGTGCCTCTGCTCCCCCACTAACCGCCAGGCCGCAAGGGAAAGAATCGCTGCGAGGGCGATCCGACGGGCTCGAATCAGTCGTGTCGCCGCTGCCTGATGAACGGCATCCCATGCGTGTTTGAGAAGGCGTCGGACCGCCGCGAACGAGCACGTGGGGACAGCCAGAACGGCGGCGAGGCGTGGTCTGGTGACGCCGAGGGACGTGTGTCCTCGCTTGAGAAGAGCGTGCAGGAGCTTGCACAGGGGCAGAACCAGATCCAGTCGGCGGTGAGACTCCGCTTCTGGTCTCCACTAACGCCAGCTCCAACAGATCCTCTCCATCCTCCCGGGGCGCATGCTGGCAACACCAGGATCGACGACAACTCTATTGGGCAACTCGAGTGACGCCTCGTCGATCACGCCGATAGCCAACCCATTCCCCTCCACGACTACTTCTCCCCCCGTTTTCACCGCCAACACGTCTCCCGGTGTCACGAATGCATCAGGCCTCATGTTCTCGTCTGCCAACCTCAGTCAACCGTTGCACGGCCCGCACGACAGGGACCAAGGGCACAACAAGGCCGAAAGCAAATGGCCCAAGCTGCCGGGCTTCGCGCCCCCAGTGCGTATTTTTTTTCTTCTGATAGCCGGCGTCGGGTGATAAAGAAGCTGACAGCAGAACCACCGCTTCGGGACATATGGCATCATCCCGCTGTCTTCGGCGCCGCCCTCCCCAAGTCACTCCCGGCGATCCTCCCGCTCGTCCTCTACCCACTCAACGTCGTCAGATGCTGCCGTGCCGAGCTCGTCCATGGTTGCACCGATCCAAGCACTGCAGACGCTGGCGAATGCAGCGGACCAGGCGGCAGCAATGGCGAACGGCGCACGGCTCCCGACCGACGAGTCGTCGTCTCGCATGCACTCGGACAGCGGTGACGAGGAACGTGGGCGCAGCCGCAAACGCAAGCGCGTCAAAATTGGCGGCAGCACGTTTCACCTCCGCGTCAAGAAGCAGACCAAGCCAGACCCTACGCCGCGCAACCCCTTCCCCGACGTGGTCACCAAGGGCCTCGTGTCGGCCGCCGAAGCCAGGGAGCTCTGGGACATGTGAGTTGACCGGCCGTCTCCGCTGACCGCAGCTTCTTCACCGGCTGCCACTACTTTGTACCTCTCTGGGACAAGGCGTACGATGTTTACGAGAGCTACATCGAGCGGACACCATTTTCTACCAACGGTGAGTGACCTCATGACCCCACTGACGCCAGGCCTCCTCGCCGTAGCCGCAAAGATCCGTGCAGGCAACGGGCCGCTGGGCGAGACGTTTCACCGCTGCCTCGAGGAGGCGCAGGGCATCGCGAGGTCGACGCTCTTCGGCCCGATTGTCCGCAAAGAGGCTGTCATGGCCATGCTAATCTTGTCTGTGTGGAGCCAGTACAGCTGGCTGCCGTGCGGACACGCGCTTCGCATGGGTCTCGACATCAACCTCCACCGCGCCCTCGATAACCTTGCCGACGAGACGGACGAGCGAACTGAGGCAGAAGAGCGCGAGCTTGGTGAGTTGGTCAACCAGAAAGGCGATGAAACTGATTGGCAGTGGTGAGCGCAAGAATATGGTTGAACTGCTGGCTGCACGAGCATCTGTAGGTGTACCATTCTGTTCGTTCTAACCCTCAGCTCGAGTCTTGGTACCGGCAAGCCTTTGCTGCTGCGAGACGACTCGTCCGTTCGCGCCGCGCGCGTCCTTCTGTGGGTACCAAGATTCTCTAACTGTTGTTCCTAAGCTAACCGCAGCGCCCACCCCATGGTCTCCGAGACGGACGCGAGTCTTGTTGCGCGCGTCGAGCTGGTGAAAATCAGGAGTGAGTTCAATGGAGTGCGGCCGATAGCTGACACCAGTTCGCGTACTCGAGCACCTCACCCCGCTGCACGGCAAGGTGAACGCGGAGACGATGGACTTTGTTCACCAAATCTTCGGCGAGCTGCAGGACTGGCACGCGGAATGGCATGGCATCCACCGGTCGGCGTATGACGAGGACAGCGTGCCGGTGCGCCTGTTGGAGGTCGACCTCCTGTATGCACAGCTGTGGACTGTGTGCGTCGCGCTTCGCGGGTGCCAGTGGGATAAGGTGAGTACCACCCGTACCGCTTTGCTAACCCATCAGCTCAACCATGAGCAGCGTGAGCTTGCGTTCCTGGCCAAGGACGCAGCGCTCAAGTGCGTCCAGGTGTTCCTCACTGCAAGCAACTTCCGGCGGCATCTCAAGTGTGAGTAGCATGGAACTTGTACAGCGGCGTGCAGTCTGCAATAGGCTGACCTCAGACGCAACCCATGACCAGCTGGCGACGATTGCGTTCGCGGCCGTCTTCTTGCTCAAGATTGCCATGCTCTACCCGAACGCAATCGCACTTCCGACGCTGAACCAGCGCGTATCGGAGGTTGCCCATGTCTTGTCTGCCGAATGCTTTGCCGAGCGGTACGCGTTAACTCTTCGCCTCATGCTCGCCAACTTCCGCCGCAAGACAGGTGCAATTTCCACGGTCCCCGGCACCCCTTCGCGCAACGCGGCGCATGCCCTCAGCGATACCCTGCCGACGAACCCGAGTGCTGGTCCCGATGCCGTTGGTCAATTTGAGGGCGGCCTAGAGAGCCTCCTCTCGCTTCCCGGCATGCCTGTCGACGGCCTGGGCGACGGCGTTGAGACCTGGCCCCTGTTCGGCGACACGGTGGACGGCTTTGCCTGGCCGACAGAGCTCAGCCCCAGCGCACTCCCGTCGTGGCTTCAGGACAACGTGAGATATGAGCAGAGAGGGATGCTGACATGCAGAGCTTTGCAGACCTCGGATTGCCGGTCGACGGCTCAGACTCACTGTTCCTGCCACTTGAGTGAGTTACCCCATGTCCAATTGAACCTGACAACAGACTCGCAAACATGTTCCTGCCTCAGGGTACAGCGGCGGCCTCGAGCCTCACGTACCAGTTCGGCCTGCCGGACTCGTGCGATATGGGTGCCGAGGCGTGGTAGGCACACTCTCTGGGAACAGCTGTCGGCTTGTAGTGCTGTGATGGACCGCAAAGTGGAGGTGGAGAGGTGATAAGGAGAGGTGTAAATGACGTGTAAATATCCTTGTCCTAAGCGCTACGTCATGCAACCGTGTGGTCGGCGTTCTTCTTGTTGCATTGTTGCTCTCATCTTATCTCCGACCTCGAGCTCACCCCATACAGCGACAGCGCAGCCATGTCCATCGTAGCTGCGGCGGACACCTACGGCGTTGCAGCCAGTACACTCTTTGTGAGCATATCGGTGTATGGCGTCCTGCGCGGTCTCTCCTGGATCATCCCGCCCTTCGACGCCTCGCACTTGATATCTGGCTCGGATAACGAACCTGGCCTGCGTTGGGACGCCCTCCACTTCCTCGGCGTCGCCCGCGATGGATACGCACACGAACAGCAGCTCGCATTCCAGCCCGGCTGGCTCGGCACACTTGCGGCTCTCGGCCGCGTGACCGGTTCCTTCTCGGTCGACGCCGCCCTGCGCGGCGCGTTCGCGTACAACACCATCGCGCGTATCGTTGCCAATGTCTTCCTGTACAAGTGAGCGAAGCGAACGCGGTACATGTCAGGCGACTGACACTCTAGAATAACCCACAGGCTGCGTGGCCGCCGCGCGGCGCTACTCGCATGTGCGCTCTACACTTTCCCGCCCGCGCCCTCCGTGCTCGTCGCGCCGTACACCGAGGCACCCTTCGCGGCGTTCTTTCTCATGGCTGTGAATCTCTCGCTCTGCGGACAGTACCTTCTATCTGCGCTGGCGTTTGCGGGCGCGACCAGCATCAGGTCCACGGGTGTTCTCGGCGCCCTGATTCTCGCTGCGCACATCGTGTTCCGCGGCTCTAACGGCAACGCTGCGTGGAGTGTGAGTCACCTGTCCTTTCTTTCCTGCGTGGAGAGCCGTATTCTCCAGATCAGGCTGCCCGAAAGGGATGCTGATTCAACTCCAGATCTGGCTCCGCCGCCTGCCGAAGGCCATCGTCCTCGCGCTCGTGATTGCCGCGCCGCTGGTCGGCTTCCAGGCGTACGCGTATTACTCGCTCTGTGTCCCCGATCCTCTGCGGCCATGGTGCACCCAGCGTATTCCCTTCTCGTACTCTTGGGTCCAGCGGAAGTACTGGTGCGTTACCGGCCTTTCGCGGCACCGTGCTGACAGCAGGAACGTCGGACCGTTCAGGTACTGGACCCCACAGCAAGCGCCGAACATTGCGCTGGCAGTGCCCGTGCTCTACGTCTCGGGGCGGGGCTGCTACGTGTATCTGAGTTCCCAGCTGCAAAGGTCGCTGTCAAACAGTAGGAGCGTGGTCGGGGGCTTCGGCGCGTTCCTCGGCCAGCCGGCGACGAGCATCTACGTGTACCAGACCATCATGCTCCTGCTCCTGACGTTTGCGTCCCACACCCAGATCGCCCTCCGGCTGTCGATCACGGACCCGGTACTGTGGTGGACACTCGCAGACATGATTGGAGGAGGTGAGAAGGGTGGAAAGGCGGCAAAGTACTGGGTGTACTGGTGCGCCATATGGGGCGCCGTGTCGCTCGTGCTCTGGGCAGGCCACTACCCTCCCGCATAGGCTGAGTGGCAGAAAAGGTCTGTCCTAGAGAGATACATAGATGCGGGCCAAGCGAATACGATGGCAATGTACGTGTGTTGTGCGATGCGATACCCTCGTCCTGTGTCGTCGCACCACGCATGTGCAGCCAGCCCTGCCCGCCTTTGACTGCTCGCTGCTTCCTGCGTCCCTTCCTGCGAAGCTGTGTGCCTCAGCTGCATGGCGCTGTGGCGTTGCCACGACGCTGCAAGGAGGTCCTTCCCCACTTGGGCGATGCCGCGAGGCTGCCACACGGCTCTGGACTCGGCTACTTCGGCGCAGGAGCACAGGACCCACACACCGCATGAAGTGCAGTGTCCCTCGCTGACCCTTGCCGTCCAGTGCCGTGCCGCGCCGGGCCGGTTCTGTTCAGCCGGCCCGTTGGGCTCTCCTCATTGTCCTGTATCTCCTTTACGAGCACAAGAGTTTAGTGCACGCCTCGAGCCTCAAACGCGCTGGCTTGAGGTTTGCTAGGATCGAGTCGCGAGGCTGGGCGCTTCGGGCTTCGGGGTTCCGATTTGCAAGTGCAAGTACCAATGCGCTCACGCCTGTGCCGTGGCGCGAGGCTGGGCCATTGGCAGCCTGACGACCTGGCGGCAGTGCTCCAGCCCTGCAGGCCTACATGAGCCATCCTCCAGGATCTAGCAGCAGCCAACAGTGAGATTGGAGAGTGCATTGATCGTCGAGTCTGATACCGTGGAACCGTGGTCAACTAACCCACACGTCGTGCCATCCTGTCGAGCGGCCCTGCCCGTGTTTGCTTGTTCCTCTCGCTCCTTGTCCCGTCATGTTAACATATTGACAACACGCTGCGGGCTGCACGTGCACGCTCTGTAGGCTGCGCGCTGCGCCGACTGCACGCTAGCACGCTGTTGTCGCATTGGATGATCATGTGAATCTCTGCGTATGCGGCGATGGCGCTCTGCACGTCATGCGGCAAAGCAAGCGTGCACGGATACACGAGGCAGACGCCGGACGGCCGACGGACGCCGAAGTCGGCAGGAAGCGGGCGGCAGGACTCGAAGCTCGAAGGGGAAGGTGGCGACGGCCGCCTGAGAGAGAGAGAGGGGCAGATGCCTGGCCTCGTTGCCTCACAGCCTCGCGGCACCGATGCGGTTGTGCAAGTCACCCACGTCCGTGTGTCCGCGAGGCAGGGGCCTGACTTGGCCAACTTGGTGACTTGTACGATTTGTACGTTGGGGACACGAGGTTGGCGTGCGGCTGCAGCGCTGCAGCTACAGACGTACGACGGTTCCATGGGGGAGGGGGGGGTATGTTTCCTTGAGCCGCTGGGCAGATGCTAGTACATGATGTGATGCAGACAGGACAAGACAGCCACGGCGATGCGCTGCTGAGATGACATGACATGTCAATATCGATGGGACAGGAGGTTTAGAGACCTTGTACATGGAGAAGGCCCATACCTGCAGCTTCCACCCGGTAGCGGAGCTCGTGGAACAGCTGAAGTCGATGGTCTCTCTCCGGGGAGCCGCATGCGATTGTCCCGTCTCGTGGTCTGCTCGTGCTCTCTGCTCTGCTCTACTCTGTCCTGGTCTGCTCTGCTGACTCTTCCTGCTTGGCAGGTGACATTCATTCGGTATTTACACAATTAATATGACGTGCGACGAAACAACCCAGGGTGCGTGTATGTATGGGTCCAGAGCTACGAGTGCCAGTGTGACGCGGCGGAAAAGGTGGCAAGAGAGCAGATATGAGTACAGATATGTGCGGCGTCATTGTAAGACGCGGGTGGAGAGGACATGGCCCGGTGGTGACAACGGCGACCAGCGACCGGCCACCTCGGCGGCAGTGGAAACGGCGACTGTCGTCGGAGCGTGTGAAGAAGGACGGGAGGGATGAGGTGGAGGCAGAACAAAACGGGGTGGGTGGCTGATACGGGCGCGGTTACTCGGTGACATGGCGGCGGTAACATGGCCTTACTCGAGAGCGGGGATCTGCTCGGGCTCGGCGTTCTTGACGCAGCGGACGTCGGCGGCAATCATGGCGCGGTAGCGGGGGTGGATACGCACCCACATCTCGCCGTTCGGGCGCTTGCCCATCTCGGAGCGGCCAGTCCTGAACATCTCGAAGAAGATGTCGTCGAGCCAGCGCTCGTCGCACTCCAGCTCCCTGAGGTCGGCACAAAGGTCGCCAAGGAACATGCCCTGCGGGTGTTAGCGCAGCAGTCAAGGAGACGAGGAGGCAGGTGAGGACGGTCCCCCCCGCCAAGTTGGTGACATGGGGTTGATGGGACAGCTCGCCTCCAGTTGGCCAGTGGAAACAGATTCTGATCGCCGGAACATGCTGTGCACATGGCCGCGTCCGCTGGCGCCTGTTTGATACACTCGACTCGACCGTGCTGCACTCACCTCCTCCAGAACCTGATCGGCGGCGAGCATCTTGAGGACCACTGTGATGTACTCGTTGATCTTCATCCACTCGGCCTCGGAGAATGACGGAGGACCCTCAAGGGCCTCGGTGGGGAGCGGTCCAGCGGGGACGACAAGAGGGACCGGCTCTACGGCGGACATGATAGTGAAGGTAGTAGTGTGTCTGTGACCAGGCCCTGCCGGAGGGTTGAGGGGAGAATGGCGACCGCGATGAGACGGTAAAGGTGAGCTAGAGGGGGGGAGGGCAGTAGGGGCAGGGGCAACACTTTGTTTTACTGCTCGCTGATAAAGTAGGTGAGGAGCGGTAAGGATAGGGGAATGGGGGTTGCAGATGGGAAGCCAGAGTGAGGCTCGCAAGGATTGGAGGGCAATGGGAGGAGGTGGCAACGGTGATCGCCGATGTTGCCGGGGCCGACGCTGCTGATGGGAGTTGGGGATGGCCGCTAGGCGGGCACAGAAGGTAGGCCGAGATGAGAGGCTGTGGTGTGTAGGGGATGAGGGGCGACGCTTATAACCTGTGGGAGACGACTCGTCGGGCAAAGAGTCGGTGTGGGTGGTGGTGGTGGTGGTGGTGGTGGTTGTTTGATCGATGATGGGTGGAAGGTGGTGAAGGAAAAAGCAACATGAGCGCTCGGGGGCGCGTCTCTTATTGTTTTCTTGGACTGGCAGGCTCGTGCTTGTTCTGTCTCTGGTCGTTCATCCTTGCTCGCTCGTCCGTCGCTCATCCGTCCCTCTGCAGCTCCCCATCCCCATCGGTTCGCGGTCCGATGTAGCCCGGTGCTATACAACGCCGTTCTTCTGTGATGCATGATGCCCGTGCGCACACCCACGCTTTGCATGCATACGTGCATACATGCTGGTGCCATGAGGCTCAGACGCCACCCACAGGCCACAGCAGCCCGAGCCGACCAGCGAGGATCCAAAGGCGACAGACGCGGAGCCAGGGTTGCCCTGTGCCATGCGCCACGGGCACGCCACACATGGCCTCGTGTTTGTCGCCTGGCATGACCGACAGCGCCATGCACCATGCTTGGGCCATGCGCCAGGTAGCGCCGCTGAGCGCCAACCCGCGCACCGAGCGCATTACTCCTTCCCGTACAGCGCCACTCTTTGCAGGAGGAGCGTCGTCCTTTGTGCCTGGGACTCGGGTGAGAGGGAGAGAGAGAGAGAGAGAGAGAGAGAGAAAGCTACGAGTGAGAGTCTGTCAGATCCAACTCGTGATGCGCTGCTGTTGCTCCTTGTTACGATACGTTCCTATTGTTTCGGAGTTCCTCGAGTATGTCTAAGAGCCGCATGCTCTAGCAATTACTTGACAAGGGATCCGGGGAGCCTCGCTCATAACTCACAGTGAGGGAGATGAGAGCTAGAGGGCCGAGGAGATGGCCACAAGGAATAAGGAGAAAAAAACATGGACGGAGACTGCCACTCTGGACAATGCCATCACGTGACCTTGTTGTGATTTCGAGGTTCAGCTTCCTTCTTTGCCGCTGTGCTCGGTCGGCGTGGCTTTGACATCCCCTCCTCCTCCTCCATTGTCCCTACACTACCGTTGTCTGGCCCGCCCCCCAGAATGGCATCCTCGTCGCGGATATCCGACTGGGACGTACTCGAGAAGCACCATCAGTAAGTTGTTTTCGTCAGTTGGGGATAAGCGTGTCCTGTCATTTGACTCGTCTGGGACAATACACGCGCGTTTTGGTCGCGAGGCCTCGTTTCAATTCTCTTCTTCTGTCCTCCATCAACCGTTCCAAAGGCCCCGTGGCCCCGAGCTGACCGCACTTGTTCTTGCGCATCGCTTTCCCTTCTCCCCCCCCCACGACCCCACAGTCCACATTCCACATTCCACATTCCTTTGCGTATATTTAACACTGAAACTGACAGCCAGATTCGTGCGCGACGATAAAGATGACGGCGGCCAAGCAGCCAAGGATGCGTCGTGGGAGGAGCGTCTCGCGCGAGCGTATGAGAGCAAGCTATTCAGGGAGTATGCGCTGGTGAGTGTTCCACGCTATCGACAGAGGTGAGCGAGGCGCTGGAACCAAATTAGATCTGCTATGGTCTGCAGAGTGCTCTGTCAGCCTCTCGATCTCTCATGACATATGACCAGCCTCCAGCCGCAGAGTCGCTGTGACAGTGGATGCCTACAGCTTTTCACTCTTGTGAACGTCTTGCGAAGAGTGGACTTCAATACAGGCGGTGCGGATCTGATCCGATTGCCAAAGCGAGTGAGTCATGCTGACGCCAGGTCGACCTCAAGCACTACAAGTCGAAGCGGTTTGCGCTGAGGTGGCGCACGGCGACTGAGGTCGTGAACGGCATTGGAGAGGAGACGTGCGGATCCTTGCGCTGCGAGCACCACCCCCACTCCGACTTTGGCGACAGGTCGCGCGCCGAGCTGCGCGCATTCGAACTGCCGTTTGTGTACGAGGAGCACGGGGAGCGCAAGGAGTGCCTCGTCAAAGTGCGCCTCTGCAGGCGGTGTTCCGCCAAACTCGAGTGGAAACCAGACCGAGACAACAGGTACGCGAGGCCCGAGCGCTCCGCGAAAGAGGGGAGGAGGGATCGTGAGCGTGCCGAGAGGAGGGATGGAGGAGAAGACGAGAGGCGAGATGGCAGACGCAGCGACAGAGACGGAGACAGCCACAGAGCCAGGCACCACCGCCGCAGAGAGCGAGCCAGCGATGGCGAGGACGACCTACAACCGGAAAGCGGCCGTAGGCGGGAGCGGGCGCGCATCGACAGCGAGACCCGCAAGAGCAGCGACCGCAGTCGCAACCGCAGTCGCAGTCCAGCGTCCCAAAGGACCACGAACCACGACAGGGAGCGCGGAGACAAGTCGCGCGAGCGTGACCCCGAGGGAGGCGGATATCGCACACCGCGAGGCTGAGAGAGAACGCCAGCGGGCTGTAGGTGCCTCAAGCGGACTGTAGGTGCCGCGAGAACGAGGCAGCTGCAGCAGAAGCTGACATGGATAAACCCCAGGGGTCCTTTGGCAAGATGAGTGGTAGAATACGTGATGTTGTACAGCCTATTCTCGAGCATGCAAGCTTCCCGTGCCTTATGTGACTGCTGGGCATGTGCTCCGTTGCACCGCTCGTCCTGCTATGCATGCTATGTATGCACCGTCCAACGCCAGAAAACGACCTGTCCTCGCCCTCGTCCCCAGTGACAACGGGCAAAGAGGGTCAGTTCACTTCAGCCAAACACTAAAGGGGGGACCAAATAGAGTCCGGCTCATTGCGCGTCATTGTCGCGCGTCCGTGTCACTTCGCGTTCGAGCCCTCTGCCTCTTGGACCACCACCACCCCTTTCCTCGCCGTCGTCATCACCATCGCCCTCAACACCCTCCGACTCCGACACCAACACCACTACCACCATGTCGGGCAAGTACTCGGGCCTCCCCGACATTGTGCGTATCGGCTCCCTGGGTCTTATCGTAGAGACGCAACTGATACCAGGATTCCGCACCAGACGTCTTCGAGACGCCCGACGAGCCCGAGACGACGCAGCGGCGCGTGAGTACAGATATCTGCTTGTGCAGCTCGAAATAAATCAGAATTGATCAACTGATGGTAGGACGATGACAATGGCGAGGACAACCGCAAGGCTGCGCTCCCCACCTCTTCCAAGGAGATTGACACTGGCGGCCTTCCTCCGCGCCGCCGGGCAGGCAACCGATTCGCCAAGACTGGTATGCTACCCTCGCTCCTTGAACAACTTGCATTCGAGCTTTTATCTGACGTGGACGCAGAATCGATCCCCTCGGCACTCCCTGCCGAGACCCCCGTCGCCCGCCTGCGCCGCCTGCAGGCGGAGGTCGCCGCCCTCGAAGAGGAGATGAAGGCCGCCCCGTCGTCAGCGTCGGCTGCTGGCGCTGTAGCCGCTTCTGCGGAGCCTAAGCGCCGATCGGTAGTGCCGGTGCGGGCACGCGTGGATGTGGTCACGGAACTGAGCGTCCTCCGTGAGCGCCTCAGCGTGCTCAATGGTGACCCAGTTCCTGCTGGCCCCGTCGACTGGCAGGCGCGCCTCGCGCGCCTCGAGCTCACTGATGGTTCGGCTACTGCCGCCGGCGCATCCCCCGAGGCCACAGCTGCGGCTAACACGAAGGCACAGCCGGTGAGCGCTTCCGAGGTCGACAGGCGACTCGCAGCGCTCGAGGCACAGGTCGGCGTCGCCGACGAGGCGGACGTGAGTTGGAATTGTGGTATTGACGTGAACTAAGACTGACCACGATAACAGGGATCCAGCTCGCTCGTCGACACACTCAATCGCATGGACCACGTACTCGCCGTCCTCACACAGCCGCGACACCTGGACAGCATCTCACGCCGCGTCAAGCTTCTTGTTGTCGAGCTTGAGCGCGCGACGGCCACATCGCGCCGCGGTGGCGGCAGCGGCAGCGCCGGCCTGCCAGGCTCAGCCGGAAGCGGCACGGGATCCGCAGGGACTGGTTCAGCAGCCGAAAACGAGGCGCTGAATGCGCTCTTTGCGCTCCTGCCCCGTCTCGACCCGCTGATCCCCATCATCCCCCCGCTGCTCGCGCGCCTCCGCTCGCTCTCGACACTGCATGCCGAAGCAATCGGCGTCGCAGCCGACCTGCGCGAACTGCAGGCGACAGACCGTGCTGTTTCGGACGAGGAGCGCGAACTCGCTGCCATCGTCCGCGGCGTCCAGACCGGCGTCTCTGAAGCGCTCACGAGCATCGCAGCCAACTGGGAGGCGACTCAGGGACGCGTCGCCTCCCTCGAGAAGCGGGTTGAGGCGCTGGGCAAGTAACGCACGACACGACGACAATGAAGCGCGAGAGCTGGCTGCGCGGGTAGAGTCCTTTTTGTATATGCATTCTTCTAATATATATCACTCGTCGGGTCCTCCTACCTACGCCGCCTTACGCCTTCGGTGTCGGCTCGGGAGCGGCAGCCTGGATCGGCGCGTCGGCGGGGGCAGCGACGCCGAAGGGGTACACGTCACCGTCGGCAGCGAGGCCAGTGCCGAACGCCATGACCTGGTACTGGTTGCCCATGCCCGTCGTGTCAATGAGACGCTTGGCGGCCTTCTGGATACGCTCCTTGGTTTCCAGGTCAGACGCGGACGACATGAGCTTATTGAGGCGGGGCTCGAGACCCATGGAGAGCAAGAACTTGGACTGCGTAATGGGGCCAAACGGAACCGCTACTGTCAGTCATGGCTAAGCCGCGGTCAACTCACCGGCGCCCTGCAGCGACTCCTTGAGGTACGCAAAGTCGACGTTGGCAGTCAGGTCGGCCGATCCGGGCTCATCGAACACGTCCACAATCTTGTGCTTGCGGAACGCCTGGTGTGAGCCAAGTTGTGTTTACAGAAGCCTACCCTGAACGAGTCGGAGAATGAGCGGTCGGCGCCATAGTCAACGACGAGGCCGACACCGCCACCGCCCATCGCGCGGCCAATGCTGCGGACGATCGCTGACGAGTCGGGAGAAATCTCCATCCGGCTACCAACAGGCAGGCCGGTGTAGCGCTTCGACGCAGCGGGAAGGAGCTGCGAGAGCATCGACGACTCGCGGTCAAGGGCGAAAGAGAAGCGCGCGTTCTTCGCCGCGGGAAGGCTGGGATTAGGTCCGGTTCAGAAGAATTGAACCTACTAAGAGTTGTTCTTTGCGATGCGGACCTCCCTAAACCCGTCGTCGGTGCGCTGTTGTGTTAGTTTTCGCGACAACGGCCGAATCCAAACTGAATCCCACCTGAAGAACGTGGATCGGCAGGGCGTCGAAGAACTCGTGCGCGATCGCCATAGTGAAAACGTCCTCGGCTGGTTGTTAGTAGTGTCCCAGTGGCACGGAGACGTACATGGCTGGATCTGGTCGATGTGGTTCTCCCATTCCAGAGTGGCGCCAAGGCCTTCGATGCGGGGACCAAGTTTCTCCTTCTGAACATCGCGCATCTTCATACTGGCCTCGACGAGGTGGACGGACTCGACGGGGAGCTTGCCGAGCGAGCTGAAGGTCTGAAGTGAGCGTTGGCTCCCCTGCACACGAGACACAAGTACTCACACGAAGAACGTCGTCCATGAGGGTTCCACGTCCAGGACCAAGCTCGATGATGCGGACCCGCTTAGGGCAGCCGGCAGCCATCCAACGAGTCAGGAGCCAGATAGCAACGAGCTATTGTCAGCAGCGGTACACCGTTGAGCCCGTTCGGGTGGGCTGTGACTCACCTCGCCGAAGATCTGGGAGATTTCGGGGGACGTAATAAAGTCGCCCTTCTGACCGAAAACGTCTCCCTGCGAGTAGTATCCCAGAGTGGGGTGGGTAAGACACAGCTGCATGTAGCGCGCGACGGGCATGGGTCCGGTAGCCTGTGAGGAGAGTCAGCTTGGACGAGTGGCTCTGTTCCATCTCTCTACGAACCGCGATAGAGTCGTCGATGATCTGAGCGAGCGAAGTGGGCTCAGCGGCCTCAGATTTGGCTGAAACAATGGGGCTCGGCTTAGGGGTGCCGACGAGCATCTCGGGCTTCTTGCCAACGAGCATGTCCTGCTTCATGCCCGCGAGATTCTGCTTCATGCCGACCAGCATGTCGGTCTCCCGCTTGGTGAGGTTGCGCGAGAGGACGTTCGAAGTCGAGAGGGCGCGGGCCGCTGTGCGCGCCACGGCAATGCGTGCCGTACTTGTGCGTGATACTAAAGCAACGAAGCTCATTGTGGTGGGTGGGGAGAAGAGTGAGCAGAGTCAGAAGACGTTTCGGGCTGTGGACTTTTGGGCGTCTCGAAGTGGAGGTGGTAAATGAGAGATTGTGTTTACGTAATCATTCAAGCGCAGGGAGAAATGGATTGTTGGTGCTTTTGGGCCTTGTTGTTGTTTACGTTTTACATACACCTCCCTCCCCGTCCATCCCACCCACATCCACATCTCTCCCGGCAGCTCGCTTCATCTACACTTGGTAGAAATAACCTACTGGAAAGAACGTCTACAATGGAGCTATTTCCGACCGAGTTCTCCCATCCAAGCGAACCTCCCCCCGACGACCAGGACGCGCTCAATGTCGGCGTCGACGATCAGACGCACCAGCACCAGCATCACCTCGACGACCACACCCATGCGCACGCAAACGCTCATCCCCATGCTCACACCCATGCGGAGCACACTCCAACTGATCTAGGCGAAGGCGTCGAGGTGGACGCGACCGGCATCCCTTTGCGCGGCAAGGCCGCAACGCAAGGCATGTCGCTCGCCCAGAAGAAGGAGAGACAGAAGCAACAAAACAGGCGCGCCGCTGAGCGGAGCAGGAACAAGAAGCGCGAAGAGCTGTGAGCGAAACAGAGAGTGAATCCAAACTGACCGCAGCACGGCGCTTGAACTGACTATCAACAACATCCAGGATGAGAACGCGCGTCTGAGGGCCCGCCTCGCGACTCTGCTATCCGCGAAGCCAGGCGACTCCGCGCCGCCGCAGCCGAGCGAGGCAGAACCCGCATCCGCCATCCCGACGGGAATTAACTACGCCAACCTTGCGCGCCTGCAGGCCGAGCTCACAGCAGCAAAGCAGACGCTCCTCGAGCGTGAGCTCGAGCTGGGCAAGGTGCACGGCGTCGCGAGCCCCCATGTCGACGAGCTGCGTGCGTCGCTGCTCGCGAGCGGCAGCACGCTGCAGAACATGCAGTCGGAAGTCAAGGCTCTGCATTCCGTTATTTCCCACCTCCGCATCGAGCGCGACAACCTCGCCCGTCAACGCGACATTCTCTCCCGCGAGCTCGAGGCGCGCCGCACCATGCGCGATGCCGTGAGCGATACGCCCCCCGGCTCCGCCAGCTCCCGCGCGCCAGGCGTCGAGCGCGCGCTCCTCGATCTCCGCGGCATGGTTGACGGCGTCATCAAGTCTTGGGATCAGGTGAGTGCTTGTATCCGCTCGGCTTCCAGCATCCGCTCGGCTTCCAGCACGTTTAGCTAACAGGCAGGCGTCCATGCTCCCAGCGCGCCGGAGTGAGGGACTCGAGCCAGAGACGCAGGAGCAGTAAGATACGTCGAGTGTGTTGAGTCCATTGTATCATGCCACGCAGATGTTGTGTAGTCCAGGCAGCCTAGGTGGATGGGCGTAAAGACAAGTACGAGATGTGTTGTTCAGCTGGAGAAGAAGCTTCGGATGCCTCCGATCTCTAGAACGGTGGAGAAACCTGGCTCTCTCGGCAGTTGACCGATTGACCTTTCAGACGCAACCGAGAGGGAAGCAAGGGGAAGCCGCTTGATGCTGTGTCTGCCAAGCTCGGGTCATATGGATGGCAGGTTCATGGTACGGGGGTGCTCTCGCTTCCTCAAGGCCGTCAAGCACCGAACATTATGGAGACACTTTCCTGCGGCTGGGGCTCCAGTGACTCATCCCCATCTCCTCTGACGCGCTCGTGTGGTGTTCAAGGCTAGACGTCCGAAACGAGCAGTTCTGCAGCGCATTTCCTCTTCACCCATCATATGCATCCACGGTCTACACCATCATTGAGCCCGAGTCGAGCTTGAGGTCGGCTGCCTCGGACTCAAACACCAGCTGTCGCCAGAGGGGCACTACGACGCCCTCGGYSTMYWCGGCCAGCACGGGGCTGAGCTCGTCAACCAGCTCGTTCGGGCCACTGCGGTTCGAGATGTGCTCCATAACAAACTCGGCGAGATCCTGATCGAGCTCTCCGAGCGCAGACGTAATCTTGCGCTCAACGAGCTGGCTAATCTTAGCACGTGTTGCCGCCTGCTGTTAGCAATCTCAAGGTTAGAAAACAGATGCACTTACATTCTCAAGAACTGCCCAATTGATGCTCTCCCGAAAGACGCTCGACTTGCTGCTCGGGAGGCGCTTGCTGAGCTCTAGGAGACGCGCAGTGCGGCGTGCCGTCTCCTCGGCTGCATCCAGGCTCTGCTCGTACTCCAGCTTGACAAGGGCACGCTTCTTCTTCTGCACGAGACCGTCGTCCTCGTCGTCGCCCAGGGCGAGCGCGGGGCGGATCGGTGCAGCAACGGCGGGCTTGTCATCCTTCGCCTCCGATGGCAGCTTCGCCAGGCCGCCAATCGCGACCTTGATGGGCGCAGCGTCTTCGGACAAGAGACCCGACTGTTTTTGGCTGTCCTCCAACGAGTTGAGCTCGGCCATCTGCTGCCGCAGGAAGTCCTCCGACTCAGCCTCCAACGCTTTGATCTCCGCGTCCTCCTGGCGGCGGTCCTCTAGGTCGTCCTCCTCTTCCCGCAGACGCTGTTGCTGGCGTTCCCGTCGCCATTCGGCACTGCTGTAAGTTCCCTCCTGTTATGAGTAGACTCACCGGTCGGCATAAAACAGCTCCTTGCCACGCTCTTCAACCTCGTCGTCGTTCCAGTGCTCAAGCTGCTCACTGACGACCCGTCGCGACTTGGCCTCGGTGTCTAGACGCTGTTGGTGCGCAGAGTCCTCGCGCATGGCGTTGTCGATGCGTGCTCGCTCGCGGGATTCGACACGGTGCTCGCGCTGTTATCAGCTATGTGGATCGGCACCCTTCCAAACTCACATCGCGCAGAGCCAATGCACGCTCGCGCTCGCGGCGCTGCTGCCGGACAGCCTCCTCCTCCTCGTCTGTCCTCTCGCTCTCGCCCTTGCCCTCGGCGGTCTCGGGGCGAACAAAGGAGACGGGCTCGGAGTACCCTTGGGGATCCTTTGAATCCCGAGACTTGGAGCTTGACGCACGGTCCGACGACTTGGGGATATCGGTGGTCGACTGCTTGGAGAAAGCACGCTGGCCATAACCGTAGCCGACATGCGCGCTCGACATGTTCTTGAAGCGTTCCCTGTCGTCGTCCGAGACCTTCTTCTCGCGCTCTCTGCGCGCAGCGTTCTCGCGAAAGATGGCAATCTGGTCCAGAACCGCAACACGCTGCGCTTCGGGGAGGTCGCCCTCCTTGAGGTCCTGGAGATGTGCAGGCACAACGACTTGGATGGGCGATAGCCGTCCGGAGCGGTTGGGGCGGTCATCGGAGCGATTGTTTGCCT
The DNA here is from genome assembly GCA_002973495.1 of Apiotrichum akiyoshidainum. Classification (NCBI taxonomy): domain Eukaryota; kingdom Fungi; phylum Basidiomycota; class Tremellomycetes; order Trichosporonales; family Trichosporonaceae; genus Apiotrichum; species Apiotrichum akiyoshidainum. The sequence goes on along the minus strand of PQXP01000076.1, from coordinate 47,124 downwards.
CATTCAAGCGGCCCACAATGTGGTCGATCGCCTTGCGACAAGCGGCATCCGCGCTCTCGTCACTCTGCAGGATCAGCACTGCACCTGAAAGTGTACTCACAAAGCGGCCCAGGTTCTCTTCAAACTCGGACAGGAAGGCGGCTGTCTTCTGGTCAGCCTTGACGACGAGCGCCTTGGGGGGGTTACCCGCGCGGCGGCCTTCTGGGCTGAGGTCCGGAAGTTCAATGCCGTTCAGGCAGCGGATACACCGCAGCACATCCTCGGGGTTCTCAAACAGCGCAAAGCCAAACGCCTGCGGCTTGCCGTTCGCGCCCTCTACTCGGATAAGGTCATACAGCTGACCGCAAGCCTGTGGTGTTAGTGCTTCTCCACACCCAGTCTCTGAGCCGCTCACATTCAGGAGATCCCGCAAGGTGCGGTCGCCCACACCCGGTGCTATGCCTCCCACGAATACCTTTGTCGTCTTGGCGTCGTCTCCGCCCCGGCGGGGTGGAGGTCCTCCCCTCGAGTTGGCGTTGGGGCTTTGATGCGGGGGCTGGGGCAGGCCGGTGGGCGGACGGGGCAAACCAAGTCCAGGATGCCCTCCGGGCGGCGGATAGGCATTCTGTTGCCGGCCGCCTGAAGGGTAGGATGGGGGGAACGGAGGACCTCCACCGTTCTTTGGAGGGAACGGAGGGAGCCCGGACGGGGGAAAGTTGGGCCGGAACGGCGGATAGGGAGCTGCGACGGTCAGAGAAGTTGGGGCGATGGTGCTGTACTCACGCTGTCCGTTGGACATTGCTGTTTCCCGGTGGGGGTAGTGGTGATAGAGCTCAGCGAGGTGGGTAGAGATAGAGAGGAGTATGATGAGGACGAGGATATTGTTGTGATCACCACCACCGCTGGTCCGTCGCTGGCTGCTCGATGGCCGCGACCGGCAAAGGAAAGTCGTGTGGCTGGGCCATTTGATCCCGCTTCTCCACTTTACCACGTGGGAATCACACTAAATCACGTGATGTCACCCCTCCACCCCGCACCCTTTCGGATCCATGCCAATGTCCGCTCACTCGCTGACGGCGCGACGAGAACGAGGACGACAACGCCGACGACGACGAACCCATCTCCCATATCATTTGTCACTTCATTTCTCTCCCTACGCGACCCCCTATCGTATCATTAGTAGCAACCGATAATGAGTGCAGCAGCTACTGCAACGGCAGCACTCGCGGCGCTTGCAGCAAAGCCGCCGATCCCACCAGCCGCGAAGCCCAACCGGCTGTCCGCCGACTTCCTGGTATGTTCAATGACTGTCCAAAGCTATCCCCACTGACCCACTGTAAAGGGGTCATTCAAGCCTGCTCGTGTGTTTAAGGATGCTGTCGATAACGACGTTGCCGGCTCTGTGGCCTCGGCGTCCAACTCAGGATCGCTTCAGGTGACCAGCATCGCGTTCGACGACACAGGAGAGCGCTGCCTCACTGCCGGCGAAGATGAAGTGTTCACGGTGTACGATGCGCGCAAGGGAAAGTGCGTAATACGGGGTCGTGCGACATTTACGGTTGGCGCCAGATACTGACTCTACAGAAAGCTGAGGTCGCTGTACTCGAAGAAGTACGGAATCGCGCACGCGCGCTTCACCCACCGTCGAGAGAACATCATCCACGCCTCCACCAAGGGAGACAACGCCATCCGCTACCACTCAATGCACGACAACAAGTACCTCTCGTACTTCCAGGGCCACACTGGAACGTAGGTATTTGATAACAAGAAACAGGGCATAGCACTTGTGCTCACACGCGCAGCGTCCGGTCAGTCCACATGAACCCCGTGGACGACACATTCCTGTCTGCTGGAGACGACGGCACTGTCCGCCTTTGGGACCTTCGCATGCCAAGCTGCAGGGTATGTTTCGTGTCATGCAATATCTAACAGAGCAGGGCCTCGTCAATGACGTCGGCGGATCGACCATCGCCGCGTTCGACTCGAGTGGCGCTGTCTTCGCTGTTGCATGCTCGAGCAATCAGACGGTCATGCTCTTCGACTCTACCTCGCTTGACGATGTGAGTTGATTTATACATGTCGTTGTTCCCATCTGACTGCAAGGCGCCGTTCGCCCATGGAGCGGTGGTAGACCTTGGCCTGAACGGTACCACCCAGCCCAAGTTCACTTCCCTTGCCTTTTCGAACAACGGTGAATATCTGCTGGTTGGCACAGCCTCTGGTGTGCATTACGTTCTGGACGCATACGACCTTTCGATTGTCCGCCGTCTCGAAGGACAGCAGCAGGGTCTCGGCAGGCTGAGCGGTGAGGAGGTGTGTTGGACGGCTGATTCGAACTGGGTCCTCTCCGGCGCCCCGGACGGGTCTGTCATAGCCTGGGACCTGCAGCCGCCAAATGGTCAGGCGAAGCTCGAAGCGCCAAATGGACGAAGTGAGCCTGCACCTACACTGCATCCCGCGTCTGTGCTCCGCCCGAGTGGCGAGGGTCCCCACGCCGCGAGCCGGGCAGTGCGCTTCAACCCCAGATACGCGATTCTTGGCGTTGGAGGGGAGGAGCTGGTGAGTTCCCACGTTATCATTCTCTAACGAATACAGGCGTTCTGGCTTCCGGCGCGCTCAGAGGACGACATGGTGGAGGAGGGCTGGTAATGGGCCTAGCAGGACCTCAGCGTATTCGCGTGGGTGGACTTCTCTCCAGGACTGGGCGACCCCTGTGCGTCGCGTTTGTACTATGCATTAATCTAAGGACTGGGTTGCTGTAAGCTCTCTCGCCGTGTTTGTCGGTTGTTTTGGATGCTCGGTGGTGTCTCTGAGCTTGAGCTGCTAGACGAGACGGAGATTGATGTCACCAGCCAACACTGAGCTAGCCAGTCACATGTCTACCTTTCACGCTTGTAATCGCAGCTACCTGAATTGGCTGATAACAGACCAGCGAGGAGGTGTACGCATGTGGACTGGGACGGCGCGTGGGTCGTCTTCGTCTTGGCCGAGGTGCCTAACAGAAGCAGGGGTTCGGTCGTGGTACTTTCGGCACAGAATACTCGGTTCGGGCTCCACCGCGGGGTCATTGGTGTAACACTCTCGGCAGGTTTCCCAATGTTCGGTGATTCTGTACTGCTGATGGTACCTTGCATGCATCGCTTAAGCCGAGCTCTGAATGTGGGGGGTCGGGAGCCTGGCGTCTGGGAGCCCGGCATCTGGGCGCACTGGCTTGCGCCGCACGCCGACATCTCTATCGCCATGCGTGCAGTGCCCTGCATCACCTGACGCGTGTTACCAAAGCGGCCGAGTCTGGTGGTGGCGGGGCCGCCAGGCTTCCGTGACCTTAGCGCAGGAACGGAATGTGGGGTCCGGGGTCAACTCCACTTGCCATCGGTGCGTGTTGCACCGTGCACCGTGCGCATGCTCGCTCCGTGACAGCATCAAGACCAAACGCCATGTCCCAGGCGGTATAGGGAAGGGCAGAACGCTGGGTCACGTTGACACCAAGGAGTAGAGCTGGAACAACAGAACCGGCACCGACTGTGACTGAATAAGGTGACCAGCAGGCAGCTGCGCACGCCCGGGTCTAGAGCAAGCTCAATTGTTCTTCTTAAGGCCAAGAGACCTTTTGGCCACTGCTGACTGTTTCTCCTCACCTATCTCTCTTTCACATTCTCTCCATCATGAGTGCCGAGCCCAAGGCTGAAGTCAACCACCACGTTCAGCAAATAGAGACCCGGAGCGAGGACCTCAAGGAGGATCGCTACCTGCACAGCAATGGCCTGGAAGGCGCCGTGACGAACGAGGACGAGCTCACGCAGGGATTTTCTCGTAGGTCTTATGCTGATTGTGGATATAGTATCTCGGTAACACAGCAGTTGTGTCTCTCCTCGCTGTGGCTCTCATGCTCGGAGGAGCGTGGGCTAACCTCTTCAACACTCTCACCGTGACCCTTGTGTTCGGCACGGTGAGTCTCAGGTCGTAAAGGTTGCTAAACTACCTCCAGTCTGTTGTGCTACTGTACGGCCTATGGGTGACTGGATTTGGCATGACGCTCATGTATCTCTCGGTGAGTTTGCAGCATGTGAGGCCTGTCCACTGACGCTCAGCTTGCGGAGTACGCCAGCGCATGGCCAACCTCTTCGGGCCCTCAGGAATGGGCATTCCAGCTGTTCCCGCCTCGGTGGAAGCGGTTTGGTTCGTACGCCATCGCTTGGAATCTGTCACTCCTGTGGCTCTTTGTCACCCTCGCGTCCACCGTCATCAGCGGTAGGTGTTGGCCCGCGTCCAGCTCTGACTCTATAGCTAAGCAGATTGTCGGTTTGGCAGCATATGCGCATCCATCCTACGTGCCGGAAAAGGTCCACCTCTGGGGCGTTAACCTCGCTATCCTCATGATGTGCGGTCTCATCAACATATTCGGCATCAAGATCATGGATCGCCTTCAGCTGTTCAACCTCATCTTCTTCATCGCAGGCTTCTTCATCTGGCTCATCGTTCCCATTGCCAGAGTCGGCAAGTATACACCAGCCAAGGCAGTGTTTACTGATCAAATGAACCTGTCCGGCTGGAGCGATTTCATCGCATTCATGATCGGCACTGCGGGAGTTGCTGCCGGGTACGGTATTCCTGACTCGGTCTCCCACATCGCGGAGGAAACCCCCCGCCCCGCCCATGACCTCCCCAAGATCATGATCCTCACCCCCGTCATCGCCTTGCTAACCGGAACCGCCATGGTTCTGGCATTCCTGTTCTGCGGCGTACCCGTCATTACCTTTGCCCTGGATCAGACTGGTGCTCCGTTCATTCCCTTCCTTGACAAGACCGTGAAGAACCGGCCAGGAGTCATTGTTATGAGCGTCATCCTCATCTATGTTCAGTTGAACTCTTGCCTCGGGGCTCAGCTTGCCGTATGTCTCTAGCCGCCTTCTCAATCTAACGACAGTCTTCGCGCACCATCTTCACCTTTGCTCGAGAGGGCGGCGCTTTTGCACCGAAGCAGTGAGTATAGTTTGCGCGAGCACGACTGAGCCTGCAGCCTCGGCCGTGTGCACCCCAGGCTTCACGTCCCGGTATGGCCCATCGTGCTCAACGTCGTCTTTGCGGCGCTCCTCGGGCTCATTATGTTGGGTTCGGACACCGCGCTCAACGTCTTTATCAACTGTGCCGGCACCCTGGCTATGCTTGTCTACATGCCGATGTTCCTCGCCGCGATGGCCAAGGGCCGCAGCTTCCCCAAGGGCCCATGGCACCTGGGCATGATGGGCTGGCCTGTCAATATCTTGGCCTGTCTGTACATGTCGTTTGTCATCATCTTCTGGCATTTCCCCTACCTCAAGGTGTGGACCCCTGACATGTTCAGTGAGTGGCTGAGCGGTGGCGCAAATGCTAACACCAGACTATAACATCGCCATCGTGCCGAGCCTCCTCATCATCGGTGTGCTCCTGTGGTTCGTGTACGGTCGCAAGTCGTACCTCCTCTTCCGCACGATTGAGTAGAACGGGAATGGTATTCAGAAGCAGTTCAGTCGACCGGGGATGAGCAGAGTGTAGGCAGCTTAGGTAACAGGGTTCTTTAGGGTCTCAAGGTCAGCCTCCTATTATGACGATGAAGAGGTATTACATGTCTCTGAATCAGCGGTGGTGCCGCGTTTGTTCGGTTTAATTGCACGCCAAAAGCTGCTTGGGCGTCAACAGCGACGCAGAAGGTGCACAGTTAGTACCAGGAGCAGTAGTGGGCGCAGGTGGCCAGGTGGGCGAGGTGGGACAACGGAGCCAGATGGACGGAAGGGAAACGATGCACAAATCGCAGCCACGTGACCCGTCACTGGAACCCCGGAACCAACGGACATTCCACACCGCATCCTTGTCCCTGCCTCCGGCATACCTCCTGCTCGGATGATGCGAGGAGCGGCAACTCGGCTCCTTGTATTGCACATGTATCTTTCATAATGTACAGGGCAGTCAAGGAGGGAGGTGGAGGGAGGTGCTCGACCCCGACGATAACGGTGGTGGTACCGTTGCTCTTGCCGTTGAGCTTACGTTGCTGTAGTTGTTCATGGATGCCGTGTGGTGTATCGTGGAGAGTTGCTATTCTCACGCCACCTATTTCACCTTGCGACCGGGCGCGACCGGGCGTCAGGCTCCTCGTCCTTCGCTGACCCTGGTTGCAGAGTGCGAACCCTCTGTAGCCTCGTGTGTTTGCCGCCCAAGCGCGCCGAGCCCGGCCGAGCGGAGTCCTCCGTTCGTTCCATTGTGAGTCCAGCGACCGGTCTGAGCGGGGCTGGGATCTGCTTGCTTGATCATCGAGATGGTTGCCGCACTGTGGCCCATGGTCAAGGTGTTCAGCTCTATCTTCTCCACACCACATCATGTGCTCCAAGTTCCCATCTTCATCTTGTGGCATGCGACAGAAGCACTCCCCCTACTTTGCCCACTAGGCTCGACTCGGAGGATGGCACGCACGGCGCCTCACGCGGAGGCTATGTGAGAGGCTATGTGAGACTGATCTGTTACGGGTCCATACCACCAAATGAGCCTCTCAGTCGAGCGAGGAGTGGCCAGAGGGAGGAGCCTGCCGCGCAACATCGCTCCCATTGTGAGTGACCTGCGGCCCGAGCGCAGAAGTTTGATGCAGCCGCACCGACCGCGTGACAGGGCCTCACCAGCAAGCAGGGTAACACGTTCACATGGCTGAGACAGAGTCGCTCAACGGTGCTCCACCCTCCACCTGACCGTCGCCAAACATTTATGAACGCGAGACGCGAGTGCTCACTGCCGAGATGCCGAGGCAGGTGGGGAGACGATATCGAATGGTTAAATGGGCAGTGGTGAGATAGGTTCCCAACCAGCGACACCAATGCCCACACGTAGGGTCGCCTCGTCGCTCTCACCACACCTTGGGATCTGAGAAGAACTCCCAACCACATTTCCACGCTCTATTGCCCCAGTAGTGCGGCTCTACTCCACTTGCTCTCCGCTCCGCACGGGTTCACGTGCCGTTAGAGACAGATAACGCCAAAACAGCTTCTCTCGCAGCGGCCATACCGCTCCCACGAGCAGTTAACAAGCTGAGAGCCTACACAGCCGGCGGTATCGGAGTATGAGTGACATTGTCTTCACTGCCAGTCACGAAAGGAGCAGACCGAGAGTGCAGGTGGTGCTTCCGCTGCAACAGTCTGGGTAGTGGGGGGCATGTTCGCAGTGAGGACTATGGCGTCTCATGCCCCCCCCCCCCCCCCCCCACCCCCCCCCCCCCCCCCCSSMCCCAACGGTCAACCCGCTCTCTAGATTTCCGCGGCGCCCCTCCCACACTATCACCCTCATTTACCCCCCACCGAAATGCCTTCCAGGAAGAACAACGAAGCGGCATCGTGGGAGGTCGACGCCGACAAGCCCAAACCCAAGGGCGAAACGCGTGCCCGCCGTAGCTTCTGCACCAAGGAGCTGGTCCAGCGTGAGTAGCCGACTAGCAGCCGACCCGGACCCCGACAACTCGGTGTCTACACGCGACGGCAACGCCGAACCCCTTTTCTGACAATTTCACAGACCCCGCACCGGGGGTAGAGACGATCCATGACTTGATGATCCACGCCGCACGCAAGTACGGGCAGCGCCAGGCGTTCGGCAGCAGACGTATTCTCGAGACACACACCGTCGACGTTACCCCCGAGCCCGGCAACCACAGCAAAGATGGACCGCGTCGGGGCAGCTCTGACACGAGCTCGTCCAACCCCCGCATGGTCGAAAAGTACACCCTCTCGTCGCTCGAGTGGTTGACCTACGAAGAAGCATTGCAAGAAGTGCGCCAAATTGGAAGCGGCCTGCGCGAGCTGGGAGCAGGAACTCAGGGCGCTCCTGGTTTCTTTGGCATGTACGCCGGAACATCGTGCGTAACCGAAACAAGTAGTTGGCCGGCGGGTACATCCTTGTCTTGTCTAGCATGGGGAAATGTCGAGCGTGGTCGGAGCTGGCATGGGCCCGCAGCTTGTTCGGCAAGCTGCGCACATCCTTGGTCCCTCGTGCTCGTCTGCCTCTAGCTATGGAGGGACATGTTCCGATACCCTGCCTGGCTTGCTACTCCAGCTTGGCCAACGCCACTAACATTACAGTCGCAACTGGATGCTCGTCGCTCAGGCCTGCGCTTTTAACGGAGTCCCCATCTGCACCGTGCACGATACCCTGGAACCCGCAAGCATTGTCGACCCGCTGTTCCAGGCCGACGCGAGTGCAGTCTTCACCTCGTCTGACCTTCTCGAAAACCTCGCCAACTCGCTCGACCGTCTGCCCAAGCTCAAGCTCGTCGTGTACGATGGTGTGCCGGCAGTCGGCGTCGTCGCGCACTTTAAGAAACTTCAGCAGGCTGGCCGAGAAGTCATCATCATGCACCTCGACGCGGTCCGCGGCGTGGGAATCAACTCGCCGCACACACCCCGCAAGGTCAAGGCTGATGACGTCTACTGCTGCATGTACACGAGCGGAGGTAGTGAGTCCAAACCATGGGGAGCCACGGTACCTCGCCGACCGTGCCCTTGTCCGACTTTGATGGAAGTGTCGCTAACTGGTTAGCCGGACGGCCAAAGGGCGTTCTCCTTACCCATGGAAACGTTGTGGCGGCAGGTGAGTGGCGGCATCCGTGCTCAAATGCTTCTTTGTTCCTTGGTTCCATCTTGTCTAACAAACACAGTGGCGGCCGCCGACCTGGTCGTTGATAACGTGATTCAGCGCACAGAGCTTTACCTCGCCTTCCTACCGCAGGCGCATATTTTCGAGTTTGTCGTCGAGATGCTCTTCCTCACCGTCGGCGTAAAGATTGCCTATGGACGGATCAAGACCCTCACCGACGCTGGCGTCATCAACTGCAAGAGCGACATTATGGAGGCGCAGCCTGTACGTGTCCCTACTATTGTCACGGCCGAGCACTGACCTCCAAGTCGATTATGATTGCCGTGCCCCAGGTTTGGGAGCTTCTCCGCAGGAGCATCCTGACAAAAGTCAACAACAGTGGAGGCCTCAAAAAGTCGGTCTTCAACGCTGCCGTCAAAGCAAAGCAGGCTGCCATGAACAAGTCGATCCCCGGCGTCGCTGGTCTGACCGACGGACTCGTCTTCAACGCTGTGCGCAAGCAGATGGGAGGCCGGCTCGGCACCCTCATCAACGGTGGTGGCCCGATAGCCCCTACAACCCAGGGCTTCCTCTCCGCCGCCCTCGTGCAGATGGTCCAGGGCTACGGTCTCACAGAAGCAACTGCGTTCGCTTGCATCATGAACCCCGACTGGGCCAGCCACGGCCGCGTCGGCGGCCCCAGCCCCAGCGTGGAAATCAAGCTCGTGGACCGTCCCGTGCTCGGATACTTCTCAACAGACGAGCTTCCCAGCGGCGAGATCTACCTGCGCGGTCCCAGCATCTTCAAGTCTTACTTTAAGCGCCCCGATCTCGACCGCGCAGCCTTCTCGGACGACGGCTGGTTCCGCACTGGTGATATCGGACAGTGGAACCCCGACGGCACCCTCACCATTGTAGACCGAATCAAGAACCACGTCCCGTTGGCCGGCGGCAAGGTCGTCGCTCTCGAAAAGGTCGAATCGATCTACAAGGGCTGCCAGTTTGTGGCCAACGGCATGGTCGTTGCATCCCCTGGCCACCGCAACCCCGCGATGCTCATCGTCGCCCATGCCGAGGCGCTGCCAACATTTTGCCGGAAGCACGGCCTCCCGACCGCTCCACTCGAAGACCTGTGCCACAACCCCAAGGTCGTCGAGGCCTGCATGAAGGAGATGAATGCGACGGCGAAGAAGGCTGGTTTCTCCTCCCACGAGATGCTCGAAGCGCTCGTTATTGTCTGCGACGAATGGACTCCCGAGTCCGGCCTCGTTACTGCTGCGCAGAAGCTTCGCCGCGATGTTATCGTGGACAGGTACCGCGACGACATTCTCCGCGTCTACTCGATCCCCGACCCTGTCGACCAGCACGAGCAGCGCCAGTTCAATGCCGGCTTTGGCCTCACTCGCCAGCTGTCTGGCGGCACGGCCGCCTCGTTTGCCATCGACCCGTTGGGCATCGGCTCCAGCGCTTCCAGCACCCTTTCTGACTATCTTGTCACCTCTCCCCAGTCTAGCCCCAGGATGGGCCGTGACCGAATGCTCCCCTCGCACCCTCCGACCTCCACGCCTTCATCCGCGTACACGCACTCGACACAGGACAGTGTCAGCATCAAGGACTTTGCGTCTCCGCAACGCCCCCCAAACCAGCCCGGTCGCTACTCCAACTTGGACCAGATGAAGGCCGCGGCTCTCTCGCTTCCCGCCCTTCCCGGTCTTCCCAACCTCCCCAACCTCGAGCACTACCTTGCGATACAGCTCCCCGAGACCGAGGCAGGCATTGACTGCAACCCTCGTGGAGCACGCAAAGTCCGTCGGCAGCAGTCAAAGGACACTGACGACGGCAAGCTTCAGTTCTCCCCGTCCACACCTCCGCCTCCTTACAGCGACCCGCGACGCCGCAAGTCGTCCGCTGTGGGTGTAGTCCTGCCCCCCGAGGCTACAGGAGCCGTCCCGACGTCCCCTGTGCCGTCGACTGCGTCGACATTACATTCCGACATTCCCCGCCGCCCCAGCGCTTCGTCTGTTACCAACACCGCCCCGTTGCTGCCGCGGAAGAACCCCACGCGCTCGCAGTCGCAGCCCCGTCTTCGGCCTGACCCCATGGGGGTGCCCACGTCGCGCTCGCAGCCCAGCTCGCCGCACGTTCCCAGCCCGCCAACAGTACCGCGTACAATGGAGCTCGTGGACGGATCAAAGGATCGCTTCCAGCCCCTCTCAGTGGGCAAGGCCGCCGGCCGGCGGGGCCAGTTTATCTAATCAGACGTCAAAAGGAGATGCAAATGCAGACGTCAGCAGAGGAGACGGCTGGTTGTCCGTCCTCGGGTTTGGGCTTCAGGATTATGTATGGTATAGTAAGATCGTAGCAAAATAGGTGTAGATGTACAGGTTGTTTGCAGGACACGCCAGAACCAAGAAGCGAGGCGGCAGGACCATGGGTCTACGGGGGTGGTGACTATCTATTGTCATGGAAAGAGCGCGGGACGCACGCGTGGGGATCAACGTGGTGCCTGGAACCCGGGATCCGAATTGTGGACCGTCCGTTGTTGGCCGGCGTCTCGCACAGATAGAGACCGCAGCCGCCCATGGCACCTCGCGATACGGCCAGAAGGAAGCACCCCCCAAACTCGCATCCCGGGGCTGCAGGACTACCACAGGGGTGGGCGTGGGAACAAGGTGCCAGATGGCGCAGGGGCCACCGCTAAGCTGCATGCGCGAGCACCGGTGCCCCCGGCGCAGGCTCAAGTGCCACCGGCGTCAGCATCTGTACCGGCGGTACCGGCGGCACTGCTGGTTTGGGACGCCGCCCGCGCAAGGGCCTCGTCTTTGGGAAGATTCCAAGCGGCAGCCAACGTGCGGGGCACGAGGCACATGGCTACGCCAGGAACCGCACCGGCCACCAGGGCTGTGATACCCGCAGCCCACCACCGCTGTGCGTCGGTGCCGAGTGGTTCGCGGAGCTGCAGCAGCGGGAAGAGCGCGAACCCGATACCGCCACCAGAGTTGCCAAAACCGTCCAAGAACCTTGTGGGCATTGGGGCGAATGTCCAACCGAGGAGGCAGACGCAAACCACTCCACAAAAGAGGGCACGGCGCGACGCCTGCATACGCATCGGACGGCGGAGAGCGAGACCGAGTGCCACACCGAGGTGCAGGGATTTGTAGATGAGGATCTGTGGGGTCAGTCCAGGAGCCTCCAGATCGGCAGTGCAGACGTACAGAAATGGCCAAGAGGAATGCGGCGTCAGTTGTGATGCCGCGTCGGACGCGCGGTGCAACATTGSAYTTGCCCWSCWSCWGGAGCAGCGGCAAGTGCAGAATGGGGATGCTGCACGCGGTGAGGACGTTGACTGCAATGTCACTCGCGGTGGCAGCGAACCGGCGATTCCAGAGCGCCAGGGGGAGCAGGCAGCAGACTAGAACCAAAACTGGGATTGCAGTTGTGACGGTCTTTGGACGAGGCACAGTAGCGACATGCAGTGCCAGCGCAAAGACGACAAACTGCAAAGCCCTGCGCTTCAGGTTGGTGAGGTAGATGACGTCGAGGGCCGCAAGGTCACCCCGTCTCGGCTCTTCCGTTTTCTCGTCAACAGGGAGGAGAGGGAGGTCAGCGCCGGGGGTGGGGGAGCTCTGCGGACCATCAACGTTGATTCCATGGTCTCCGAGGACGCGGCTGAACACGGATGTCGAACGGCACACGATCGCCGCGAGGAGCGTGTCTGAGCGGGGAAGGGCAAGCAGCCGAGGAAAGTCGTCCATGAAGGATGCCTCGGCGAGGGTCGCAAGGGCGACAACAGGCGGTACGCAGATCCAGAACAGCACAACCGCAATCTCGGTGACGGTGCGCCCGAGCACCATCCCCGGCAACGTCGCGAGTGTAGCGCCGATATGGACGGTGGAGATGAGCAGACACAGGGCGGAGAGGGTCCAACGGCGCGGCTGCAGCCTCCACCGGTGCCCGTCTTGCCCGTCTTCCATCTGACGTGCTGCCGAGTTCGAGGTTGCCCTCATCTCAAGAGCCATGCGGAGGGTCACTCCGAGTTCAACGAACACCAGCGATGAGAACTGTCCATGTTAGTTGTGCATCATTGAGGCCGGCGGACGTACCAGAGGTCGCAAGCGACCGCTCTCTACACACATGGACACCAGTGCGAGCGCTAAACCACACAGGATGAGGGAGACGAGGTACAGGGCGGTGACAGAGCGGGAGGCTCGCGGTTGGACGGCTTGCCATTTCTGGTCCTGGTTGATGGGGAGCGTTTGTCGAGGCACGGAAGCCGCCAAGCGTGTCCGAACTGCCTGGCAGCAAAGCCACGAGCCTGCCGCGTACGAGAGATACGCCGCAGTCATGAGAGGGCTCGCCAGCATTACGTACTGGAAGTTTGGCACACGCTGGGCGACAAAGTTGCTGATGGCAGACGCGAGGGCTGGGGATGTCCAGATGGCGGTGGAGGTTGTCGCTGCGAAGACGACATGGTACTTTGAGTCGCGTAGCAGCACCCTTCGGAGAAAGGCTGCGTCCTCGGAGGTGATCCAGACACCGATCGTCTCGGTAGAGTCGAGGGGATCGTCAAGCGGAGGTCGCTTGAGTGAATGGGTCTTGTCCGGAGGTGGCACTCGAGTCATCTCTGCGAACTGTTGCTTCTCGGAGCGGCTTGGTGTAATGTCATGGTGACCGACTGTCGCCATTGGTATGAGAGTGCTGCCGGCGATGGGTCAATGGGGGGAGGGAGAAGAGAAAAGTGAGTAGAATCGATATGCACCATGGTCGCTATAAGAACAAGAATTAAGAATATAAGAATTGTCCTCGCGGCGCGTGGCGTGACAACCGAAAGCCAAGATGAGAGAAGACGAGGAAGATTGTGATCAATTACATCCTGCCTGACGGCATGGTGGCTGTCACGTACAGCCCGGAAAGCAGCATTCTCCGCTGTCCCGCGACAAGCGCCCTCATTCAACGCAGGGGTGCCCATTTCACATGACCACCCAATGTGCCTTGCATGCTCCCAGCGGGCGGAGGCGGCTCTGGTGGTAGCCTCCACCCAGCCTTCCGAGCTCGCATGGATGTCGACGCTCTGTGGCACCCGAACACACATCCGCCCCAAGCTCACCCACCGCCAGGCTGGTCGGCCCTACTGGTGGGCTCCACTTTGTTCCGCATCTCTTTCATCCATGTGTCTTCCGCATCCCAGTCCGCCGTCAGAGCCTGACGTCACAGCCGAGTAGCCGCTGTGGGCCGCTGTTGCGTACTTGACAGAACAGTCCGCACTGGACATCCCGCAGCTGCTCGTTCTCCCACCTCACGACTCACCAGCATGTCGGCTCCATACATACTAATCACCGGCGGCACTTCAGGCATTGGACTGGAGACCGCCAAACACCTCTCTTTGAACAAACCCGACGCCAAGATCATCATCACCGGAAGGGTAAGTGCTCGGCCGTACTCCTGACTCGTGCTGACTGCCGTCAGAAACTGCCTCCTGAGATTGAGCTCCCTCGCAATGTCCAGTTCCGTGCTTGCGACCTGTCAGACCTGGACACTGTGCGCACCTTCGCCTCCAGCTGGGAGGGGCCTCCGCTTTCGGCGCTGCTCTGCAATGCGGGCATCTCCAACAGTGAGATCCGCCACACCGCCGACGGCTACGAGGAGACGTTCGCCGTCAACCACCTCGGGCACGCCGCGCTGCTCTACGGACTGCTCAAGGGCGGGCACCTAAAGCCTGACGCCCGCGTCATGTGGACTGCCAGCGACCTCCACCGCGACCGTGAGCACGCTAGCGCCATGTTCTCTGTCGCCTGCGCCGACTGGGGCACGGCAGACAACGCTGCCAAGGGCATTGGCGCCAACGGCACGCCGATTGACGGACCCACGGCGTACAGCAACAGCAAGCTCGCCAACGTCCTGTTCCCCTACGCCCTCGCGCGCCGCAGCAAGCTGGGTGTGTTCGTATACGACCCCGGCTTCGTCCCCGGCGGCGGCAGCCAGCTGACCCGCGGCCAAGGCTTCTTCGTCCGCAACGTTATCATGCCGATCCTCCCGTACTTCAAGTTTGTCTTTGACGCAATGGGAACGGTGACCAGCACGACTGAGCGCTCGGGGGCCGGGTACGCTGCTCTTTTGGAGCCCAAGCACGACGGCGAGACGGGGTCCTACTACCTTGTCGAGAACAAGATTGCCAGCTCCCCGCAGAGCAACGACACAGCCGTCCAGGATGACCTCTGGAACTGGACAATCAAGGCCCTCGGTGTCGAGGACCCGTTCCCTCAGTAATGACAAATGTGTACTTGTACACATCTTTGCACCACCCATGTCTCTGCGTTTCTGTGTCAGTCCGCTTCCGTACCAGTCCTCCCGTTCTGCTACAAGCTGCTGTGCATCCCTCGTGTTTGTCTGGTCTAGCACTGAACATGCATGCTCCTTCTGACCAGGTACAATGGCCTATATATGTATGCGACAAATGAACGAAACAGGGGAGGAGCTTTCTCTATAGATAAATCGGTCTACCTTGGGCGGCGGCAACGCAGTTACTGGGTTGCCGCCTCTTTGTTTGGGGTTTGTTTTTCTTTCTTCCTTCGGACGACGACGGGCCACCGCGCCAGCGCTTAGGCGGAGGGGCGGTAACGAGGCTCGCTGGCCTCGAACATGGCGCTAGGGTCAAGGCGGCCGTGGATAATGTCGAACCAGAGCTGGAGCGACGACTGGCGAGCCCAGTTCCAGGACGAGTCAAAGTGGCGGGCCTTGGAAGCCGAGAAGACGGGGGCGATGCCGTCAATGTAGGCGTCGCCGTGCTCGGCCTTGATGGCGTCGAGCTTGGCCTGGAGGGCCTCGGCGTTGGCCTTCTCGTTGTCGGCACGCTTCTCGCCGGCGCGGGGGTCCTTGCCGAGGTAGCGAGAAAGGAGCTCGATCTCACGCTGAGCCTGCTCGTCCTGCTTGAGGACAAACTTGTCAAACTCCTCCGAGTTCATGACAGCACCGCCACCAGCGGCACCAGCGGCACCGCCGGCAGCACCACCAGCCGAGAGGGTGATGCCCGAGTACGAGGCGTACGACTGAGCGACAGTGTCAAGGAAGGCCTTGCCCTCGGCCTCGGAGCCGAGACGCTTAGCGGGCTCGGAGGTGACACCGAAGAAGAGAGCTGAGTCGGCACGGAGAGGGCCAAGACCCCACTGCTTGTTGAGGTGGTTACGGGCAGCAGTAATGTTGAAGCCACCAGGGAACTTGGACGCGATCATACGGTTGGTAAGACCCATGGTGTGCTTGCCGAGGGCGCTGTAGCCGACCGAGAGGGCAGCTCCAAGCTCGTCAAGAGGAAGGTCCTCACCCTTCTCGGGAGCCTGGGCGAACTCGGTCTGGAGGTCACCGAGAATCTCGTTCTGGAGAGTCGACTTGCCGCCAGAGAGCTCCTTGAGCGACTTGGAGAGGGGAATCTCGGAAGCCTGCTTCTTGAGCTTCTGGGCGACAATGATGCGGACAGTGTCGACAGCCTTGGGGGGAACGTCCTCGACGGCAGCGGCGGGACCAGCGGCGGCAGCAACGGGGGCGGCGGCGACGGGGGCAGCGGCGGCAACGGGAGCGGCAGCGGCCTTGGGGGCCTCCTCAGCAGCGGCGGGGGCCTCCTCAGCAGCCTCGTCCTCGAAGGCGTAGTAGACCTCCTTCTGGTTCTTGGCGTGGCAGAGGATGGCGCGCTTGACGGCGGTGGCACCGTCCTGGGCCTCGTACTTGGCCTTGAGGGTACGGGTAGCCATGCCGGAAAGGACAGGGCCGGGACCGACCTCGATGAAGCGCTCGAACTTGGCCTGCTGGAAGAGGACATCCTGGGTCTCGATCCAGCGAACGGGGGAGGCGAACTGGTAGGCGAGACACTCGGTGAGGATGTTGTAGGCGAGGCGCTGGCGGTTCTGGGGCGACGCCCACGAGTCCGACTCCCAGCCCTTGAGGACGGTCTCCATGCGGGGCGAGTGGGTCTCGTCGTAGATCTTCTGGACGTACTCCTTCGAGACCTCGAAGGGCTCGGCGATCAGGTTGGGGATGTACTTGCCAATGAGACGGTCGGGGTTGAGGTGCTCGGGGTTGATCTTCTTGACAAGGTACGAACGGAACGAGACGACTCCGGGCCAGAGGTAGCGCGAGTGGAAGGGAACGTCGATACCAGGGAGGGGGATGGTGGCGTAACCGCGCTCCAGAATGACAGCGCCGTCCTTCTTGGTCTTCTCCTCCATCATGTCCCAGCAGCCCGAGATCATCTCCGAAAGGTGCTCCTTGATCTGCTCGACCGACATGGTCTTCTGGAGCTTCTCAAGGTCAATCTTCTGGTGCTTGATGAGGTTGAGGACGTTGGTGAGGGTGGCGAGACCACGGAGCTCACCAGCAGTAACGTACTGCTGGTCGGCAACGTTAAGGTTGACGATCTGGACGAGGACGTTCTTCTCCTTGGAGATCTGGTCGACAATCTCACGGAGGGCAGGCTCCGAGAAGGACTTGCCAACACGCGAGGGGTTGACGGCCATCATGGCGTACTGCGACTTGCCCTCGGCGTCACGCTGGACGGCGCGCTGCATGGTGATACCACGGAAGAAGACGACGTCGGAGAGAGCCGAGATGGGGAGGATGTCGGCAATGGCGGCGAGAGCCGAGTACTCTCCAAGGGAGTGACCGGCGAACGAGGCCTTCTGGTCAATGAGACCCTTGGCCTTCATGTCGTCGAACGCGGCCTTCTCAGTGACGACGAGAGCGATCTGAGTGTACTGAGTGGCGAAGAGGAGACCCTGGGGGTGGGCAAAGGTGTACGAGGTGGTGTACAGGTCAATGTCGCCGAAGAGGGGCTGAGTCTTGACCTTGCCGGTCTCGTCGACAGTGTCGTAGGTGAGGTCCATGTAGCGCTGGCGGATAGCCTGACCCTTGACACCACCAAAGTGGATGGTGAGCTCCTTGGGGTTGTTCTTGACAATGTCAATGATCGAGAAGCCGTAGACGGAGGTAAGGTGGGCATCGGCAGCGTCCCAGACGGCGCGAGCGACGTCCGAGGTGTTGTAGAGCTCCATACCCATGCCGACCTCCTGGGATCCCTGACCGGTGAAGACGTAGGTGGTAGGGGGCTGGAGGACCTCGGCCTGACCGTCGATAACCTTGGCACCGTCCTGGTTGAAGGCCTCAACCTTGATGACCTTCTTGCCATCACGCATGGCGATGTGGGTGAGCTTGACGTTGACGTCGTCGCCAGGGAGGACCATGCCGACAAAGGCAACGTCGTACGAGACAACACGCTCGGGGTGGTTGTCGGCCGCAACCGACTCGACGTACTTGCGGGTGGCGGCCGACGACCACATGCCGTGGGTGATGGTGCCGGGGAGGTTGGCAAAGTCCGAGAAGTAGGGGTTGATGTGGATGGGGTTGAAGTCACCCGAGATCTTGGAGTAGGGCTCGTTGGTGACAGGGGTGCGGTAGGTGGCGGTCGAGGGGTCGGTGATGAGCGAGTAGCCGCCCGACTCCAGAGGAACGGGGAGACCGACAGACTTGCCGTGACGCTTGAGGTACTCGACGACGGGGTTGCCGTGAACGTTGTGGGCCTCGTAGTCGACGGTGGCAACCTGGACGAGCTGCTTGGTCGGCGAGCGGACAAAGGCAGCACCGCTGACCTTGACGGCCGAGAAGGTGGCCTTGTCCTTGAAGTTGAGCTTGGTCTTGACCTTGAAGGTGAGCTCAGCGCCAATGTCGAGGGCGACAGAGTCGTCGTCCCACTCGAACCACGACTTGGACTGGAGAACGCCGACCGAAGTGGGCTTGTCGAGGTTGACGACGTAGTCAGACTCGTCGACAGTCTCGAAGGTGTTCTCGTAGTCGGTGAAGCGGCCACGGTAGAGGAAGGCCGAGTTGACCTCGATAACGGGCTCGCCAGCGCGGAGAACGAAGCCCTTGACCTTGACGGTCTTGCCCGAGTCCGAGTTGGTGACCGAAGTGACACGAGCCTCGGTGGTGCAGACGTCGCCGGCCTTGAGGGGCGCAACACCCTCGACGAAGCGGAAGCCGTTCGAGAGGTGGACGAGGTTGATGAGGTCACCGTCAATGGCCTCGGGGAAAATGGTCTTCATGATAGACTGCCAGCCAAGAACAATGGCGTAGTCCATAGGGGCAAGAACGGTGGCGTTGCGAACCTGCTTGAAGCGCTCGCCCTGGTTACCGACAACGTCGCAGAAGCGCTGGATGGTGTTGGCGTCGACCTCGGACTCGCCGCAGGTGAAGGTGGTGTCGAGAGCAAGCTTGGGAAGCTTCTCGTTGTCACCGAACCAGAGACGCCAGTAGAAGTCCTTGATGGCGTTGTTGCGGCCCTCGACAACCTCGTGGATGGGGGCGTAGCCCTGCTCAGGCTTGTAGATGAAGCGGAAGGTGAGGGGAACCGAAACACCCTTGCGGAGCTCGTTGAGAACGAGAGTGATCTCGCGGGTCTTGGGCTCGTACGAGAGCTCGAGAGCCTTAAAGTCGGAGGGAGCGGGGCCAGCCGAGCGGATGGCGCCAAAGACCTCGAGCTTGCGGACCTCGCCGTTGGCCGAGGTGATCTTGACCGTCTGGTTCTTGCGGGGAGCAAAGATGCGGCGGAAGGGGTTGGTGATGTACTTGGAGCCCTGAACGACGTTGACGGTGGTGAGGGCAGCACGGAGCCACGAGAGCTGGGGGCCAGCAAGGCGCTGGAGCCAGTCCTCGACCTCGGGAAGCTTGTTGCCGAGGGTAAGGGTGCGGACATCGCCCGAGACGGCCTCCTCAGCAATGAGGGTGTGGGGAAGGTTGGGGCGGGCACCGATGTAGTCGATGGTAGGAACCTTGGACTCGTCGTTGTCGTAGAAGCGCTCGAGGATGCGCTTGGCGAGGAGACCCTCAATGTTGCCGAGCATGTCGGCAATGGGCTCGTCGGCAACGTTGGCAAACTTGACGGCCATGGGGCCCTGGAGGATACAGACACGCTGGGGGTCCTGGTCGAAGACGGCGTCCATGTCCTCGGCGGCCCAGAGCGAGTCCTTCTTGAACCAGACCTCGAAGCTCGAGTCAAGGACGGGGATGAAGGGGACGGGCTTCTGGCCGGGGCGCTGGCAGATGTTGAGGAAGTAAGCCTTGTCCTCGGCAGCGACAAGCTGCTCCTTGGCCTTGGGGTAGGTGCCGAAGAAGAGGTCAACGGCGTTGGCGGGCTCGTCAAGAGCGGTGAACGACTGGAGAAGAGACTCCTTGGTGCGGATGCCATCGACACCGGCGAAGCGCTCCTCGACGCGGCGGAGCCAGTCACCAGTGAGGTTGCGGAGCGAGACGTCGACCCAGCGCTTCTGCTTCTCGACGTACATGAGGCGGATCATGCGGCTGGTAATCTCCTCGTAGGTCATCTGACCAATGTCGGAGACGACAGTGCCGTCGGCCTTGGCGCCGAACCAGGGCTTGTTAAAGTCCTTGTTGAGGCGCTCAATGACATAGTCCTTCTTGCTCTCGAGCCAGGCGGCGCGCTTGTCACGGGGCATGTTGAAAACGGTGTCGTCAAACTCACGCCAGAGCTTGACACCGCGGGTGGCAATCTTGTGGATGGGCTCACCAAGCTCGGAGCGGACGGTGAGGATACCACCAGTGGGCTTGTCGTAGGTGCCCTCCCACTCGGCGTCATCGACACCGGGGGCCTCGACGATGAGCTTCTTGACGGAAGGCGAGGTGTCGGCCTCCTTGGCGACCATGACACGCGAGCCGTAGAGGACACCGTCGAAGGGCATGGGCTGGAGACCGAACATCTTGACGGACCAGTCACCCGAGATGTAGGGCCAGACGTCCTCGGCGCCACCGAAACCGGAGCCAGCAACGAGGGAGATGTTGCGCTGGTGGCGGATGGCCGAGTAGGTGGCGAGAATGGGCTGGTGGAAGTCCTCGGCCGAGTGGTGACCACCGGCACGGCCACCAGTCCACTGGAGGATGATGGGGAAGGTGGGGTTGGCCTTGGCAATGTTGACGACCTGGCGGATACCCTCAACCGATCCGGGCTTGAAGGCAATGTGCTTGATGCCGGCGGCCTTGAGGGCCTCGATGATCTCGGTGGCCTTCTCAGACGAAGGAATACCGGCGGCAACACAGAAGCCCTCGACAGGGAGACCCTCACGGCGCATCTCCTGCCAGAGGGGGAACTGGAAGGTGAACTGGCGCTGGTTGATGTAGAGGGCGTTGAGGGTGATACCGACACCGGGCTGAACGCGGCGCTGGATCTCGGCGACCTTGGCACGAAGAGCCTTGGCGTTGTAGTGACCACCACCGGCGAGCTCGACGTGGTAGCCGGCGTTGAGGGTAGCGGCGACGAGGTTGGCGCCGACGGTGGTGGGGGTCATACCGGCAACCATGATGGGGGCCTTGCCGAGGAGACGCGAAAAGTTGGTGTCAATGTTGATCTTGCCGTCAAGGGTCTTGACGAGGCGGGGGTGGAACTCGCTGGCCCAGACGGGCTCGCGGCGGACGTCGGCGGCGTCGAAGAACTCGGCGCCGACCTGGCCCTTCTCGCCGACGACGACGACGCGGACACCGCGGCCCTCGGTGACGCGGGTGGTGAGGAACGAGACACCGTTCTTGCCGCCGGGTCCAAAGTCGATAGCGTGGGTAGCGGTGGCGGGGAAGTTGCAAGCCTTAGCCCAGTGGATGTGGAGGGTGTTGATCTGGTCGCAGATCGACTTTGTCAAACTGCCACTCAGAGTGCGGAGGTCGGAGCCTAGATAAGGTGTGAGCGGAAGCAAAATCTCGGCTATCTCCACATGTTACTCACCATCCTCAGTGTGGTAGATGGCCATGGAGAGCTCCTTGGGCGACCAAAGCTCAACACCGCCAATGTCCGAGAAGATGCGCTCAGTGGCACCCTGGAGGTACTGGGAGTGGAAGGGGACGTTGATGGGGAGGAAGCGGGCGTTGAAGACAGCCTTGCGCTTCGAGAAGGGAACGCGGCCCTGGTCCTGGCCGGCGGGGGCCATGACCTTGCGGAGGGCTGTCGCGAGACCGTAGAGCGACTTGGGAGGACCAGTAACGATGAACATGGTCGCGGCGTTGAAGAGGGTGATCGCGACCTGCGAGTTGGCGGGCAGGAACGCGTTGACCTTGGCAATGTGGCCCTCGAGGGCCTTGCGGCTCAGGCCGTTGACACCGAGCATGGGCGAGGGGACGCCCTCGTTGTTGGCGACCGAGTCGGCGACGATCTCAGGCTCAATGGCGAGAAGAGGGAAGCCCTCCTGGCCACGGAGACCAAGGTAGAAGAGAAGGGTGACGGCCTTCTCGACATTCTTCTCGAGGCTCTCCCACGTGGTGGAAGCAGCGACGGCGACGGCAGAGACGATACCCTGCGAGTGGCCGGTAGCACCCTTGAAGCGGGCGTTCATCTCACCGGGGGTGAGGTCGGCAATCTTGGTGCAGACAATGTACCAAACAAGCTGAGTGATACCGATGAGGGGGAGCGAGAGGGGGATCGACGCGAGGTAGTCGACGGTGGGGCGGGGGACGCTGCCGTTGAGCCACGAGATAAGGTTGAGGCCCTGGCTGTAGTAGGGGAAGCCATCCGCGTCAGCCTTGGCGGTGAGGGGGAGGAGAATCTTGGTGGTGAGAGCAGCGAGGAAGTCCTCAACGAAGGGACGGTAGACGTCGAAGAGGCTCTGGAGCTCGTTGAAGTAGTACTGCGTCGCGTCAGCGCTGATCCCGACTGTGGCATGATCGCCGTTTCTGGCTGACAACTCACCTCGTTGACACCCTGGCCACCGAAGAGACCGTAGAGCTCGGTCTTGCCCTTCTGGGCCTCCTCGAGGAGGGCGAGAGGGTGGGCAATCTTAACATTGGCGCCGAGAGCCTTGCGGGCAATGGCGAAAGCCTTGAAGTAGGCGGTGAGGACCTCGGTGCGGGTCTCGGGGTCGTACTCGGCGACAAGAGTGTGAATGTTAACCGAGCGGAGGAAAAGCTCGTTGAAGCGGCTGTAAGCGGCGAGGAGGACCTGGGCGGTCTCGGGCGAGTTGACCTTGTCGGCAACGAACGAGAGGAAGCGAGCGAGGAGCTTCACCTGGGGCTCGTTGGACTTGGGCTTGGCGACGGCATCCTCGTCGTCGTCGGCAGGGGCGGGAGCCTCGTCGTCGTTGCTGAGGTCAGAGTCGTGGAACTCCTGGGCGAGAACCTCAGAGGCAACCCAGGCGGAGAGGGGCGAAGCGGGGACAAGAATGTGGACACGGGCGACCTGCGAGTGGAGGACGAGCGGGCGAGTGGGAGAGGGACCGCTGGAGGGGGACGCCATGATGGGCGGATGGACTGCGGCAGTCCCGGCTGAGAAGGTGGTGGGAGAGTGAAGGGGGGGTGGGGAATGGAAAGAGAAAGAGAGAGTGGACAAGACAGAGATAAAGGACCACTACAGCACCGGAGGGTGGAATGGGGTGGGGAGAGGTGGGGAGGTGTTTGGGGAGGAGGTAGGAGGGTTGGGGTGGAGGAGGCTGTCTATCAGAGAGACAGATGAGGATTGACAAGTTCCAACAAGCCAAGTTGAATGGGTCCGGCGGTGCGGGTGGTGGTCGTCGTGAGCAAGCTCTCGCGGGTCGCACGGCGGCTTTGCAGAGCACGAGTGGCAGCAAGGCGGCAGGCGGTATCTGGCCGATGAGCCTGCTCGCTCAGTGGGCGCCCGACTTTGCATGTTTCCCCCACAACGTTCATCGCGCCTGGGTTGTTGGCAGGGCCAGGGTACCCACCTGCTTGTACCCTCTGTCATGATCCTTGCCCGTTTTCCCCCAAGACCTGCCCCAACAATAATATTGTGCATTAGCTCCCGCCCTACTTGTCGAGATCAGATGGGGTAGCTCGCCTACTGAGCGGAGGCCTAGCCCCCGAATAAACCCGCTCTGATTGCGAGATAAATCGCTGATAAGTGCTGCTTCAAGTCTATTATGTGGAGAATTAGAGTGTCGGTGCCCGTATTGTTTTTGTTTCATCCGGGTCTGGGCTTGTGGGGCAGGCGTCGGCGTGCTTTTTTTTTCCTCCCTTACACAAGCGTCTTCGTCATGGGGGAGACGACGACAGAGCTCTGGCGCCTCGGGTTTTTCTCTTTACGCATGGATTGTGGGTGTGGCCATCAGAGGACTTAGACGAGAGGTGCCTCACGACAACCGACATGCGTGCGCGACGATCACTGCATGTATGGCGTTGGAAGACGACGATATGGTCGCATGAAAGTCATCTTTCGGCTTACCACCGCCGTGTTTTTCCGCTCATTCCCCATCAATGTTGCAGGCCATTCCATCAGGCCCATCACCTGTACCGACGCGTGTACCATCGAAAATCTTCCACACGTTCTCGCCTTGCTCCTACGCATCCAGCGCGGCATCCTTGCGTTGTTGTGTCCTAGCATCCAGGATCCAGATCCAGGTTGGGAGGGCGACTGACCACTTGCAGCGGTGACAATGACTTCAGTGGCCAGGTCATCTGATCCCCAAGGTATGCCACGAGTCCAGGTACCTGCTACGTGTTAGCTCGTCAGTATATCCACCAATTCTCCAGGCCTTGTGCGGGAAGCCTGCCCAGCTGATTAGGCGATCTTAGCTGCAGCAACGGCGGCGGCGGCGCTCTAACCGTCCCTGTGAGAAAAAAAAAAAATGGGCGGGTGCAGCGATGAAGAGGTGGAGGTTACAGGGCAGGATGTTCCTGGCTGATATTTCTCCTGCCGTCGCCCCAAGGACATGACCGCCCCCACAGCAGCAGCAGCAACAATCTCTATCGGCCACTCGGTTCGGTGGGGCAAAATCAAAGCCACACCTCCCCTATCGCGACTGCACCACACCCAGCGTGGCTCGTGGTTGCCCCAAGGCCTCTGGGCAGCTTTCGGCCCAACCCAACCCCCAATGCTACCCCTCCCCATCTCGCTGCTCTGCTGCCGCGCCGCACCCGTCAGTGTAATGCATCACCCAGCTGGACCTGACGTGCCCTCACAACCAGAGAGAGCACTCTGCCGATACTGGACTCTATTGCTGGCTGCTGCTGCCTGAAGCTGACCATCACCCCCGAGCCACTATCGTCCAGCGTAGGCTCGCTCGCGTTCACCACACAACCACCCCCCCACCCCACCTCTCTCCATTCCGACCAACTTGTTTCTTGATTCTACCCCAAGCTCAAGTTGACCAAGACACCTGTTAGTCGTTGTCTGTTCAGCTGGGTACCCCACCACATTCTCCACTCCTAGCTTTTATTACCTCCTCCTCTCCACTTTGTGACTGCTCTTCCCACTTTACCCCCCTCGCCCCTCCACCTCCCACCCTCCGACCCACCCCGGTCCCCCCTTCTCCAACACTCGACGTCGGCGCCCTGCCCCCCGCTGCAGCCATGTCCGTCGCCGACAACGATCTCCAGCGCCGTGAGCTCACCTCGCGGTGCATTGCCATCGTGAGTAGCCAGCCGACTTCGACCTTCGCACCCGCATTTGCGGGACGAGCTGGCCTCAGCCAGTCGTCCAGCAGCCTCGCTCGCAAAGAGCCCACAGCTGACATGCCCAGATGAACCGCGCGGACCCTGTCCTCCTCGACTACATGAAGTACCACATCGACAGCCTTGACGCTTCCAAGGGCCCCAACTACGAGAAGGCCAAGAAGTTCGGCCAGATCCTCCTCGAGAACTGCCAGGAGGTCGTCGACAAGCCCCCTGTTTACCGCGACGTTGCGCTCCCCACTGCTCCTCACACCGAGGTCTCGGCCAAGGGTGACATTCAGTACTCTGAGATTCCCCGCCAGAACGTCCGCAAGCTCGAGTCCTACGTCAAGGAGATGGCCTCCGGCGGTGAGGTCGAGCACTCTGTCAACCTCGAGAAGGTCCAGAGCGACATTGGTGAGTAACCTGCACATTCAGCCCACCCAGTATGCTGACTGTCCCCAAGAGAAGCTCTGGGACCTCGTCAACGCCCAGCCCTCGATCACCCCTGCTCAGAAGGCTGCTATCAAGTCCATGTACGGCGAGGTCGTCAAGACTCTCGGCCAGAAGGGTGGTCCCTCGGACCCCCTTGAGCGCGCCAAGGCCGCCCCCAAGGCCCGCCGCGACTCGTCGCAGTTCCTCCGCCCCAACGTTGAGGAGCGCACCGAGGTCGACGACGAGCACCTCCCCTTCCTCCACCTCAAGCGCAAGACCGGCACTGAGTGGTCGTACTCGCAGAAGCTCACCAACATCTGTAAGTAGCGAGGAGCACTCGAGTAGGCCAGTTTCTGACACCCAGACCTCGATGTTCTCACCGAGATTGCCACCTCTGGTGTTACTTTCTCCAAGAAGGCCGCCCTCCTTACCGGTGTCGGCAAGGGCTCGATCGGTGTCGAGATTCTCAAGGGTCTCCTTGCCGGCGGTGCCACCTGTGTTGTCACCACCTCGCGCTACTCGCGCGACGCCGTCGACTACTACAAGAACATCTTCCACGAGGTCGGCTCTAAGGGCTCCAAGCTCATTGTTGTCCCCTTCAACGGTGCCTCCAGGCAGGACACTGAGGCCCTCGTCGACTACATCTACACCACCCTCGGCCTCGACCTTGACTACATTGTTCCCTTCGCCGCTCTCCCCGAGAACGGCCGTGAGATTGACAACATTGACGACCGCTCCGAGCTTGCCCACCGTCTCATGTTGACCAATCTCCTCCGTCTCCTCGGTGCCGTCAAGTCTAAGAAGGCCGCCCGCAAGTTTGTCACTCGCCCTACCCAGGTTGTTCTCCCCCTCTCGCCCAACCACGGTATCTTTGGTAACGACGGTCTCTACTCCGAGTCCAAGATCTCGCTCGAGACTCTCTTCAACCGTTGGGGTGCCGAGTCCTGGGGCGAGTACCTCTGTATCGCTGGTGCCGTCATTGGCTGGACCCGTGGTACAGGTCTCATGAGCGCCACCAACTTTGTTGCCGAGGGCCTTGAGAAGCTCGGTGTCCGCACCTTCTCGGCCAAGGAGATGGCTTTCAACATTCTTGGTCTCATGCACCCCCTTCTCTTCGACATTACCCAGATCGAGCCCCTCTGGGCCGACCTCAACGGTGGTATGGACCGCGTCGCCAACATTGCCGAGGTCATGACCTCGATCCGCGTCGACATCAACAAGGTTGCCGACCTCCGCAAGGCTGTCGCCCTTGACAACGGCGCCGACTTCCGCGTCACCAACGGCTCCGACGCTGAGCGCCTCCACCAGAAGGTCTCGATCGCTCCCCGCGCCAACCTCAACTTTGACTTCCCCGCTATTGAGGGTGACAACGTTCTCGCCGAGCTCAACCACCTCCGCGGCCTCATCGACCTGGACAAGGTCATTGTCTGCACTGGTTTCGCCGAGCTTGGTCCTTGGGGATCCTCGCGTACCCGTTGGGAGATGGAGGCCAAGGGCGAGTTCACCATCGAGGGCTGCATTGAGATGGCCTGGATGATGGGTCTCATCAAGCACCTTGACGGCAAGCTCAAGGACGGCAAGCTCTACGTCGGCTGGGTCGACGCCAAGTCGGGCGAGCCCGTCGACGACAAGGACGTCCGCTCCAAGTACGAGAAGGAGATCCTTGCCCACTCGGGTATCCGTCTCATCGAGCCCGACCTCTTCTGGGGCTACGACCCCAACAAGAAGGGATTCACCCAGGAGGTTGAGCTCAACCACGACCTCGAGCCCCTCGAGGTCTCGGCCGAGGATGCCCAGAAGTTCAAGCGCGAGCAGGGCGACAACGTCGACATCTGGGCCCAGGAGTCGGGCGAGTGGTTTGTCAAGTTCAAGAAGGGCGCTCGCGTCCTCCTCCCCAAGGCCGTCAAGTTTGACCGTGTCGTCGCTGGCCAGATCCCCACCGGCTGGGACGCCCGCCGCTTCGGTCTCCCCGAGGACATTATCGCCCAGACCGACCGCACCGCCCTCTGGGCCCTTATCACCGTCATGGAGGCCCTCATCATGTCCGGTGTCACCGACCCCTACGAGATCTACAAGCACGTCCACCCCTCCGAGGTCGGTACTGCCCTTGGTTCCGGTATGGGTGGTATGCGCTCGCTCTCCGAGATGTTCAAGGACCGTCGCGAGGAGAAGGACGTCCAGAAGGACATTCTTCAGGAGACCTTCATCAACACTGTTGCCGGTTGGGTCAACCTCCTCCTCATGTCCGCCTCGGGTCCCGTCAAGATCCCCGTCGGTGCCTGTGCCACTGCCCTCCAGTCGGTTGAGATTGCTTGCGACTCGATCCTCTCGGGCAAGGCCAAGGTCATGATCGCTGGTGGTTACGACGACTTCTCGGAGGAGGGTTCGTACGAGTTCGCCAACATGAAGGCCACCTCGAGCGCCGAGTCCGAGTTTGCCAACGGCCGTGAGCCCACCGAGTTCTCGCGTCCCATGACCTCGACCCGTGCCGGTTTCATGGAGTCGCAGGGTTGCGGTGTCCACATCCTCATGTCGGCCAAGACCGCCATCGAGATGGGTGCTTCAATCCAGGGTATCGTCGCCTACACCTCGACCCACACCGACAAGGCCGGCCGTTCCGTTCCCGCCCCCGGCCGTGGTATCCTCTCGACCGCCCGTGAGGTCGCTCCCAAGGACACCCTCCCCATCCTTGACATCAAGTACCGTGCCCGCCAGCTCGCCTTCCGCCGCAAGCAGATTGCTCAGTGGATGGAGAACGAGATTGACAACCTCAAGGACGAGCTTGCCGTCTCGGGCCGCGGCGACGACGAGGCCTACTTCCAGTCTCGCATCCAGCACCTCGAAAACGAGGCCAAGCGCCAGGAGAAGGACGCCCTTTCCACCTACGGCATGCTCGAGGGCTCCGACCCCAACATTGCGCCCCTCCGTCGTGCCCTTGCCGTCTGGGGTCTTAACGCCGACTCGGTTGGTGTCATCTCGTGCCACGGTACCTCGACCAAGGCCAACGACAAGAACGAGTCGGGTGTCTACAACCTCCAGTTTGAGCAGCTCGGCCGCACCCCCGGTAACGCCGTCCCCGTCATCACCCAGAAGTACCTCACCGGTCACCCCAAGGGTGGTGCCGCCGCCTGGATGTTCAACGGCATGCTCCAGACCCTCAACTCGGCTCTTATCCCCGGTAACGCCAACGCCGACAACATCTCCGAGGAGCTCCGCGCCTTCCCCCACCTCTTCTACCCCTCCAAGGCCATCCAGCACGTCCGTCTCGAGGCTGGTCTCCTTACCTCGTTCGGTTTCGGTCAGGTCGGTGGCCAGGCTGCCATCCTCCACCCCCGTTACCTCTTCGCCGCTCTCGAGAAGCAGCAGCTCGAGGCTTACAAGGTCAAGCGCCGTGCCCGTGAGCTCGGTGCTTACTCGCGTACCTCGGAGGCCATGGTCAAGAACAACCTTGTCCAGATCAAGGACGCTCCTCCTTACACTCCCGAGCTCGAGGGCCCCGTTCTCCTCAACCCCCTCGCCCGCGCCACCCCCACCAAGGCTGGCTCGTACGCCTTCCAGGGCAAGTTCCCCTCGGCCACCACCGTCAGCGGCGACAACGCCAAGACCATCAAGTCGCTCATGGCCCAGACCGCCGGCGGCGTTGCCGGTGTTGGTGTCGACACCGAGCTCATCTCGGCCGTCCCCACCAGCGAGACCTTCCGCCAGCGCAACTTCACCGACGCCGAGATCCAGTACTGCCTCTCGGCTCCTGACGTTGACGCGTCGTTTGCCGGCCGCTGGGCTGCCAAGGAGGCTGTCTTCAAGGCCCTCGGTGTCCCCTCGAAGGGTGCCGGCGCCCCCCTCAAGGACATTGAGATTGTCTCCACCGAGTCTGGCCCCACCGTCAAGCTCTCTGGTGACGCCGCCGTCGCTGGCAAGGGCAAGAACATCAAGGTGTCGCTCTCGCACTCTGACGCCTCGGTTGTCGCCTTTGCTGTCGCCAACTAAGATGTTGTTGTGAGCGACATTTTTTGTGTTTTATTATTAAACCCCGAACTGTCCGTCGCAACGAGGCCAACAAACAAACTGGTGTCGGCTCTCGAAAGCTGAGCACCACCAAAGTAGATCTCGGCTTGTCATTTATAGCGGGCTGTAATTGTATCCCGCAGGTTCAGTCCATAGAGTGAGGAATATGAAGTGTGCATAGACAACAGCGTTGTGGATGCCGGTCAGGTGCGGTTAGCAGCGCAGCAGGCCGGTCAGTGGACAGTCAAAGGGCAGTCAGTGACTAGCACGAGTAGAGCGATGCGTCAGTAGAGTAGTGAGTGCAGCGTGTGGAGAGTAGAGCAAAGGAGACTGTGTCGTGTCAAGAGATCGCCACAGTGGGTGGAGCGGGAACATTTGGACACGGATTCATGATTGTTGACAGCTTTTTGGAGAAAAGTGGAGGCCCCTGCACCAAAGTTTCACCAGCGCGCCGAGCTCATCGGCGTCGACAGCAGGGTCGTCTCCACCATCACAAGACATTGCTTCAACAGCACAAGGGCATCCCCCATTGCATCGGGCACCCATAGACACATATACCACCCACCCTCCACGGCCTCCACCTTGCGCGCTTCATCACGACTCGCCCCGCTCGGACCACTCTCCCTCCCCTCACCTCACCTCCTCGTCCGACGACACTCATCCACCCACGTCTTGACACCCCACACCATCTAACCGCGCACGATGGAGGACACGGCCGACATCTTCGACTCGGGACTCTTCACGCTCTTTGCGGTTCCCCCGATCGGCTTCTCACCTTCAAACCCATCCGATCCTTGGGTGTATACCCCACCGTCCGATGACGCCTCCCCCGACTCTTCCGACGCGGGCTCCGACCCCAACGCCGTCAAGCTCTGGCTCCCACAGCCCCCCGCCAGCGTGTTTGCGGCACTTCAGGCCAACAACCTCTGGCTAAGCGCGGTGTATCTCTCCGACCGCATTTCGCGCGGGGAGATCGTCTCTGGTGCCGCTCCCGTCATTGAGCTCGGCGCAGGCTCCGGCCTGCCGACCATCATGGTCGCGCGCATGGGCCACAACGTCGTGTGCACGGACTATGATGATTCGGAGGTGGTCGGCACTATCCGGCGCAACTTTGAGCAGAACATTGGCGGCGACGAGGTTGGGGGCACTGGACTCTCCACCGAGGATGCCGCTGTCACGGGCGAGCCGAAACCTGTGCGCCCGGCAAGTGGACGCTGGGCAGTGCGTGGACACACCTGGGGAACCGACACGGCCGGTCTGCTTGACCTCGCGAAACAGCTGGGCTCGACAGGGGGATTCGACCTCATCCTCGCCGACACTCTCTGGGCGTCAGGGGGTCACGAAGCGCTGCTCGACTCGGTGATCGCACTCTTGCGTCCCGGAGGAACGGCGCACGTTGCGGCCGGCCTGCACACGGGTCGGGGTCCGGTAAACCGCTTCATGGCAGGCGCGGCTGCGCGCGGCCTCACGGTGGAGAAGCAGGGCGAGGTGCAGTGGCAGGGGGGCGGAGGATGGGGCGAGTACCTGGACGAGGCCAAGGAGACCGAGGGCGAGGTGCGCGGTGTTGTTGTGTACTATACTTTGCGCAGCAATTGATGATAAGAGAGAGACATGATAGAGAGCATTGCATCGGCATCCCTCCCATCTCATCGTTGCTGGCATGCGACGGCCAAGTGGGAGTTTGAGAGCAAGTCGAGACGGAAACGTGAGCGCAAGGGCGGGGCTAGCCCCCCATCGCGTTTCCATTCGGCACTGGTTCCGTCGTTCCGCCGCATATCAGATTGGTGTTTCATGTGATTGCCCAACACGCCGGCATGTCTCCGCGCCGAAGCATCACTGTCCCCCTCACCGCACAGGTTCTGGACTGTTTCACCAGCCCGTAACTGGGATGATATTATGACACCGAAGCCCAGGCTCACCCTCACTGATCGAGCGCAAGCTGTGCACTACGCGCACTACCAACCGGCTGCGGAGCCAAGGTCGCCGTGGCGTCAAGGGGCAAAGGGGAACATGTCATCGCCTCTCTTCCAGACTTTGGCCCGTCGTCTTTAGTGGTCGAGAGCGGCGGTGACGAGGAACTCGGGGGTTGGATACATAAGAGAGTGACAATGTGACTCCCATCCCCACTTACAACTTGTCTCAACTTGGCCTCGCCGCACCCGCTACCTGCCTCTTCGCCACACCTCGTTCGCACCACCATGGGAAAGATCATCCCCGGTTCCCAGCGTCCTCTCGCTCTCCAGAACCCGCCGATTGGCGCGTTCCGTCAGTACTGCCTCCAGCAGCCCACTACCCTCGTGATGAAAGAGAAGGTGCTGTCCTTGTCCGGTGACGGATTCGGAATCAAGGACGCAAACGGACATGTCGTCGCCAAGTGCAAGGGCAATACCTTTACCATGCATGACCGCACGGGTAAGTCAGCTTGGAGATATGAGGAGCCTCGACAGGCAGGAGAACCATCCGCAGCGGAACGCACTTGGTGGCAGCCACTGTCTGGCATTGAAAGCTGTTAACCGCCCCTGTACTGATTCGCCTCCAGACTGGTCGGCCCCGGACGGCAGCCCCCTCTTTACCATGTCGAGGAAACTTCTGTACAGAAAGTACACTGCCGAGGGTCCCGACGGCAAGGACCTGTTTGTCATCGCAAACAAGATTGCCAGTGAGTGAAGGGCCAGCAACAGGACGGAACCAGACATGCTCACTCGCTTCCAGTCGGATCCAAGATGGTCACCACTTTCAAGAATGTGTTCGACGGGCGCGAGATCGAGCTCAAGCTTCGCGGCGACGTGTTCGGAAAGTCAGCCGAGATCTGCATGGGCGACGTCCCCGTCGCCTTTATCGGCCGCCAAGGGTTCAACATCAGGAACATTGTGACAGACCAGGACACGGTGAGTAGATGCTGCCTCACACTCGCGACTCTTCTGACAGCCGCCAGTACTTTGTCACCGTTGCGCCTGGAGTTGATATCTGCCTCATCGCCGCCTTTTGCGTCGTCTTTGACTCTGTGGAGAATGAGAAGTAACAATAGGAAGTATTTTAGTTGATTTTTTAACCATTTTTGCCAGACTTTGTATCATCGCGGCCATGGCGCCTATCCATGCAAACCTGTAGTTTTACCTTACCCCCAAGTGTCAGCAGCTGCTCCTGTTCTTCCGCCTTCTCGGATAAGAATAATAGACAAGTTATGACGTACTGGCCGCAAGTTGGTGCTCTTGGTGTCGCTCACATGAGCTGGGGCTGGCACCGGATGAACAAGAACCAGGTCAAGTCCGCAGTTGGAATTGCGCTCAATGTCCAATCGAGCTGTTGCGGTGCTGACCGCTCATGCATGGTGTCCATAGACAAGCATCACGAGCCGCACTTGTCGGTAAATCTGTCAATCTTGTCTTCTGTCCCTCAGGCAGTGATCAGGTGCCACATGGACACCTTCCGCCCACATGAATCGTGGAGCCTACCCGGGCTGCTCCAGTGCCTCAGCCTGTATCCCACCCTACAGTGACAAACTGCCATGTCGCGGATAGCTGCACTGGAAGTCAGAACGCAAGGTGGGGTAGGGCACCAGAAAACGGCCAAATGAAGGCAAGCAACAAGTGGCTTGTTCTCTTCGTCATCGGTACAGCGGGCGGGTGGGGTGTCGAATCGAATGCCCGGACGACACGCCGGAATTGCCCATGGTATCGGCGAGAGACACAGAGATTACAAACACTCAGAGACATCACGACTGTTTGCAGCCGGATATCTGCAGCAAACACACTCAAGCCAGCAAACAAAAGGGAAAGTGGACAAAACGAAAAGACCTCGACGCCACCACCGGCGCAAAAACTACAAATACACTCTACCAACGCGCAATCATTCACTCCCGGTTGCAGAAGTGACTGGGAACGGTCATTACTCGCGGTTTGCATTCCGCCATGTACAAGATCGTGCAGTATGCGCGGGCGGCAACGTCTGCGGAGCTCGGCGTACCTTGGGCAGTACTGGGCGCCACACCGAAGGTATTCCGCCGTTGTGGGTTGCTCCAGCCGCCTTTAGAGGTGCTCTCAAAGCACGCAATCGAAATTGCCTTCGCCAGTCGAGAAGATTGCACTTGTCATGTCGGGTTTGTTGTCCTGGCTGCATGCAATTGCACTGACCCGCCATTCTCGGGAGATGCTTGAGGTTGAGAGAAGGATACACGGCTCGAGCAGTCCGCCTTCAATTGATTCTGCCCCACCCTGAGAGAGAACAGCAAGTTCTGCCATTCGACCGCGGATTCGGCGTTCGGTTGCTGACAGAAAAAACGAACAAAGCGTAAACGTGACCCAGCCATGGGCGTGGTGGATTCGGATACAGCGAGCAGACGCACGCCCCAAGTGCCGCCGTAATTGTGGTGCTCTTTGAGACAGGGAGCCGCACGCGACTTGTCGGTCCGCAGGTGCGCAGCGCTGGGGTGCCCGACGAATGGATTCTCGCAGACTGGTTGTTGACGAAAGTGGCTGACGCCGGAAGATCGACGCCTGGGAGCTAGGAGGCATTGCACATCATCTGGCCGCCGCAGTCGCTGTCCATGTGGTCTGGAAGGATTGTACAAATTACGCCGTCTTCGTATTCATCAAACATTGGAACGAGCGAATGGACCGACGAACCGGCCTCGTTGGGAGACAAAGACGACTCGGGCACCCGGTGTTGCCCGCCGATTGTTGGGCGCGCTTGGGCATCGTATCAAAGCCGATTCAACCCTGTGAGCGACCAAGTTCTTTTGCTCCTCGGGAGGTGGGCTTGCTTGCGGTAGCAAGCCAATCATGACGGACAACGAGTGGTGATCAACTGTTTGTCTCCCCAACGTGACAACACTCAGGAGCTTGGATAGTTGCAGGTTGGTTGGTTTGGTCGCTGTCGTGGCACATGCGGTTCTTGGCACCCACACGCGACGGTGGGCAACATTCAGTACAGTGGCGGCGAGCCCAGCAAGCACCACTCTCAAGGGTAGAGAGCACCTGCACCTGGACACATTCTCAGTGACAATAGCCTGCGGTTTGGTACTGAACGGCACAGTATGGAAGGGGTAGTCACTGCGGACGGACGACCTTCTCCGCCTCGCTCAGCCACGGCTGGGTTTTCGCTATTGTTCCCTTTGCGAACCCTTTGGTGGACTTCTTTTCATGTCCTTTTTAGTCAGTTTGATGACTGGCAGTGCATGTTTCTCCCTCGGTGTGAATTGGCGCCATGTACAGTCTGGACCGGAAACAGGAGGCGACGGTGGAGTGGTGGAGTGGAGGAGGCTACGAATGGCCGACTTGGCCTCTGTGTTAGCCTCTGTGAGCCTCACTCTTCGAGGTCATGATCTTGCGAGTGTGTTTCTCGCTGGATTCCCCGACGAGGCTCGCGTGTTGCTTCTCTACTCACAGCCACTGACATCTTCTCGATGTTCGAATGCTCACCCGTGTGTACTCGTGCGAGACAGTTGCCCACAGTCTGTCGGTCGCGTCGTGTTCGAGTACCCTTGAGGCTGCAGTTTTCAGGAGGCAGCAGAGCACAAGTCCAAAGCTGAACAACGGGCAGCAGTCCGCCAAGCAGCATCGTCAAGGAGCTGCAGGATCCAGGAGGCCAGGAGCATGACAGGTGTCAGGAGCAGCACGGAATGCTAAGAACGCGAGAATGGCCAACATGGACCTGGGAACAGAGGCTCATAGTGAGAGAGAGAGACAGGCCCCACCCCGTACCCTTTCATGCTGACACCCTTTGTTGCCTTTTACCTTCTTGGCTCGCCACCCCGCACTGTCCGCTATTGTTCTTGCGCCAGGATGATAGAGATTGGGCCCTGGGCGCTCCCCAACATCTGGGCGTCGAGAAATCCCATGCATGTGGATTCATGGCGTCCATGGCGTTCATSWGAKAAGAGCRCGTGCAGCTTTCTTGCAGCGCGTCAGCTTTGGCCGCGTGTGTCGAGAACGAGGACGTTGTAACCGGGGTGATTATTCCCTGCTGCCCGCCTCGAGCAGCCCTGCAGGTCCCTAGTCTCTCGCCTCTGGTGCAGCTCTGGCCCTCTTCGGCACGGGTCTTTCCACGGCGCTCCAAGTTGAAATCAACACAGCGCTCTAGCTTCGTCCCTTGCTCGACCGACACCCAAATCACACAAAGGGCACGTCGTCTCCGCAGCCCAAGCAGCACCTAGCAGCTGGATAGCAGGACCAGGACCAGGACTTGGTTTCTAACAAACTGCAACTGCTGCGCCATGTCCGAGCGCCATCCAGCCAATGATACATTTCCCGTCCCTTGCGTCGCCACTGGTCCTGGCCTGCTTCCGCCCTCGTCTCAGGCTTCAGCGCTGAAGGCGTCCTTGCCATGCGAGCAAGGCGCCAGCAGCATCTGCCTTGCGTCCTGTCCGATATGTCTCCTAACGGCAATTTCCCCAAGCGCGAATGTGCACTCTCTTTACTTTGTTCATGAGCGGTTTCTCCACGACACCGAGGAATGAACAATGGACGAAGAGTAGAACAAGTCATCGATTGCCTGAGTCCCTGCCACAGTGTACAATAATCTGCAGCCCAGTTCGGGGCCCATACAGCCCCACAACGCCGTCCACTGACCCACTGGACACGCCTGCCTCCCACTTCACGTCAGCCTGCCATGGTCCTCACCCGCAGGGACCACAATAATGAACTGCACTAACTCACTGAACCGGTCGAGCGCTCGCTCGTGGTCGCACTGTGTTGGCAGTGACAGTGACAGGCTCCAGGCTTCTCTTCTCCGCTATCTCTTCTGTTGATATAAGAGAATGGCCGACCGGGCTTCTCCAGCCTTGGTAAGGCGCCTCTTCGACGCAACTTGTCACTCCTCTAGCTCTTGACCCATCACTACTAGCAAGCACCCACCAGAGAGAGGCAACCTGTGCGACCTTCACCGCTACTAATACTGAGAGCACCCCTCGACACTTGTCACATCCCACTCGCCAGCACATCTTCCTTGCCAGCACATATCCCTCGCCCACACCTCGAGTTCAACCCACCCACCGCCTCGCATCCCGCACCACACGGTCCGCACCCCTCCTCCCCCCGCCCAATGAACTCTCCGCTCAACACCCCTTTGCCCCTCTACCATGCGTCCCAAGTGAGTGGGCTGGTGCGCCTCGAGACTAACGACGCAGCATGTCCACACATGGCCTCCGTCAAGCAGCTGCCACGCCGGTCCGTCAACAATGCGCTCGCCCAGCCCTGCCTTGAGCGACTACAGCTCAGATGTAAGCGACGGCGCCAGCGAGCCTCGGACGCCGCCCACTCCCAGCACAGAGTGGCTCGACATGTCTGCGGTCAACACCGCCATCAGCCGTGCTATGCAGTGGCAGTCCCAGTCACGTTGGGAGCGCTCCCAGAGGGCGCACCCTGGCACCCCGACGGCATCGGCCCGCCGCCCACAGCCTCAGCGCATGCGTTCGGGCTTGACACCTGCGCTGAAATCTGTCTCCCTCGGAGTAAGTAGATCCCTTGTGCATGTGGAGGATGGGAACTGGGACGCATTGTCCCCCCGATTGGGTGCCACAGTCGGTCGGTCGCCTTCGGGCCTTTCGCCCTTTGACTGGAACGGCCGTCGCCGCCACATTGCCGTCGGTGGCTTTGAGCTGCCTGCTCGTGATAGCAGTCGCCACCCCCGCCGCCTGCCGCGCGGCGGGCTCGCGGCCTGCGGTGCAGCAGCCTGTCAGCGGGGTGGCAACTGAGCATGGAGCCAGGTGCTTTCTGTCGGCGGCACCGGTGCAAGAGGGTACCCCCAGTCTGTCCTCATCGTCCTCGCACGCACAACAACAATAACAACAACAATGTAACTGACAACAATAACAGTGTTCTTCAGCTTCGTCTTCTCACAAGCACTCGAGCAAGTGAGCATATAAATGCCGACCGCCGCCTGTTCATGGCTGACCTCTAGCCGCTCTCACCCGTACGCCATGCCACCTCACCGCAACCAGCGCGGCCAGAACAATGGCGCCAACGACTACTACAGCAGCCAGGCCGGCTACCCGACCTTTCACAGCCAGCTGCAGCAGAGCATCACAATGATGAACAACAGTGTCCAGCACTTTGGCGCCGTCCTCCAACCGCCGACCCCCACCGCGATCGCGCAGATCAACGAGTGGCAGCAGTACCAGCATGTGCAGCACGCCTCGCCCCCCCGCCGTCCCTCTACAGCCCTCAGTGCGACCCCGGAGCGCGTACGCTCCCAGTCTCTCGCTCCACCTGCCCCCTCCTTTGAGCGCGCAATGTCCCCGGCCGCGGCCCGTGGTTCGGCTGTCCCATCACGCGCGGCGTCCCGCGCTCCGTCGCCGTTCCACAGCTCGCCAGTCGGCCACCACCTGGCTCTCCCCCGCTCGTCGCCATACCCTTCCACAGGCGGCCGCGGGCGTGCCGTATCCACTACGCCCACCCCGCAGCTTGGCCCTTCCGTGAACGCACGCTCCCAAGTTGGCACCATTGTCCCCCCCCGCCCAACGATTGCGCCTGCCGCAGTGACTCCCATGCCCAACCTCCTCCCTGTGCCGGCCCCTACAAGCACCAGCCGAGTCCAGCTTCCCTCGGGCTCTCGGGGGTACTGCGCCGTCGATCCCCGGCCAAACAAGGACGGCTACCATCTCGTCGTGGTCGACCGCGCGACGGCTGCGGCACTGACCTCTGGTGCCCAGCTCCAGCTCCACAGCATGAACGGACGTACTCGCTTCAAGGCGAGCGTTTCTCCGACTCCGTACGAGGCCGCGCTCCCCTCGCACGAGGAGGCCGCCGCCATCGAGGCCGCCAAGGCCGGTATCGAGGCCGCGCGTGCCCGCGACCTCGAGACGGCTGCCGCTGCGGCTCTCATCCACTTTAGCACACCCCGCGACGCAACCTTTGGCTCGCGCCTCAACGTCCCCCAGGAGGCGGTCGCGACTGCAGGCGCTGCCGGGCCCTCGCGCCCCACCAAGGGCATGAAGATGCCTCGCTCGGCCCCCGCGAACCGCAGCTCGTCTCCGGCTCGCCCCTCCCTCGATTCCGATTCTGAAGAAGACGACGACGACGAGCCTCGCGAGCCCCTCGCTGGTGCCCTCACCCGTTCCCGCGCCCGCTCTGAGAGCGAATCCGAGTCCGAGTCCGAGTCGTCCGACGACGACGACGGCGACAACTATGTCCCCCCCGGATCGCGCACGCGCTCCCGCGCAGGCCGCCCTGCCCGCGCCCGCAAGGCCGCCCGCAGGTAGCCCTCCTCCGCCGTCCCCGTTATTGTTGTCTCCAACCAGCATAAAAGGCAACCCTGTCCCCGGTCCACCACCTGTGAATATTAGTTTTTGCATTATTGTCCTAGTTCCTACCCACAATCACGATCAGTTGTCATGTCTATCCTGCCTTTACGATACACGTCTACCCACTCCCCTATCCATACCCTGCACCCTCCAGCGTACACATACCACATTGTAGCATGGCTATGAAAGATCTATATGTTTGTGACACACAACGCCTCGCTGACGTAGATGGGAGCTCGCGAGGTGAGAGCTCGGATGAGAGGCGAGTAGGGAGGGAAAGGGGGGGAGGGGGACAAAGAACACGGCAGCGGAGACCCTGCCAGAGTGTTCCTGTTTTCCGCGTGAGCGGTTTTGTCGTGGTGGAGGCGGCACACAATAGCGATAGCTTCTTGCTCTCGGGCACCGGGTTCTCGCGATGCAAGACGCAACACAGAGGTGGAGGCTGGCGGCTTAGCCGCTGCGGGCAGGTCCCCTCCGCTTGATCTTCGGGAACTTGACGGGCGCCTTGAGAACCGCGCGGCGGTTCTTGCTGGCCTCGGACGCGCTGAGGCCCATCTTCTCGCGCTCGGCGGGGGTCGGGAGGTCGACGCTGCAGCCGAGCGACTTGAAGATGTCGGTGACCCTGGGCGCGTAAGTATGGTGCAAGTGAACAGGAAACTCACTTGGCAGGAGTGATCTTGAGCTCAGTGGCGACACGGCCAATGTCGACGCTCCAGCCGTCGCAGGCAAGGTAGCACGTCGCGATCCAGGCCATGAGCTTGACCTTGGTCGTCTCGGTGACGGTGAAGCGCTTGCCGCTGGGCTCGGCGAAGCGCTGCAGCATGCCCTGGAGGACGGCCTGGGGGATGCCGGGGAACTTGCCGGGGAGGTCGGCGACCGAGATCTTGCTGAGCGCACCGGCGGCGTGGTACATGCCGAGGAGACACGAGAGGTAGTAGAGCATGCGCCTGGGGTCAGTTTTTGCCAAAGTCAACTACTCACAAGCTCTCCTTGCGCTTCTGCTTGGGTCCGTCGACCGCGACACGCATCTTGTTCTCGACCCACCGGCTGCGGCCATAGGGGAGGAGCGAGCAGCGCTCGCGGTCGTCGGCAGCGGCGGCAATGCCAGTGACGTCGATAGCGGACCACTCGGCGTCGGGGATAATGACGGAACGGGCGTACACTTCGGACGCGACCTTGGTCTCGGTGTTGGGCTTGGGGATAAACTCGGAGGGGCCGGCGGGCGCTGCCGTCAGTCGTGTGTGTATACTCGTGTACTCACCATCAGAAGTCTCCATGCCGCCAATGCTGCCAATGAGGCTTCCCCTGACGCCGGCCATGGCGGTGATGTCGACCTTGTTGCGCTCCTCGGCGCGGATCTGCGACTTGGCTTTGCGTGTTCCGAACGTCTCGCCGAGGTCGTTGCGCTTGGCCTTCCAGAGGGCGGCAGCGGGGACCGCAGCGGTGGGATCGGTGCGCATGCGCTTCACACGGTGCGAGAGAAGGTACAGGGGCGCGGGCGCGAGGTGGACGCTGTTGGTCTCGGGGTCGTAGAGCGCAGCGACGTAGCTGCAGTCGGCGCCCTCGCCGACCTGGCGGTCGCGGTTGGTCGACCAGAACTCGACATCGTCAGTCTCGCCGGCAACAAGCGACTGCTGGGTGGACAGGTCCTTGGACGATCCCGGGTCGCGCGAGTAGACGGTGAAGCCGGTCTTCTTGGCGGGCTTGACAGAGGGGAAGTTGACTGTTGTTAGCGTGCTGGTGTGAGAGCAGACCGAGACGCACCAAAGGCGGGGCCGGCGCCGCTGGAGGACTCGGCGACGGAGACGGAGACGGCCGAGCCGGAGCCAGCGCCGAGCGACTTGCGCTTCTTCTTGTTGTCGAGGGACGCCATTGTTATTGTGGGGGTGGTGGTGGTGGACAGAAGAGTGATCGCGAGCGAGGTCGTTCAAAATCTCGACACTGGTAGCAGCACCTGGGTGGGAGACGGGAGCAAATATTTCACAGACCTCCACTCTGGTCGTGGTGCCTGGCTCTGCCTGGATCCCTGGTTGCTCGGTTCGAACCTTGGTCGCGAATACTTTTGGCGACCTGCGAGTGTGTGTTGGTTGCGGAGCATGCGGAGATGAACGGGCATCTCCGTCCAGCGCGATCCAGGGCGCCAGCAGCGGGGCCAAATCCACGTGTCTCCATCCACCCACACGGCGGCCACACGGCGGCCACACGGCCCACACCCGCAACAATGATGACGATGGCATATGAGACCAGCAGCATGCAGGTCGAGCTCGCGATCAATAACACCACCCACACCCAATCTTGGCTCCTCTCCCCCCATCTCCACCACAATGACAGCCCCGCCGGCATCCCTCTACAACTACAGCGCCAACACTTCCTCATCAACAGTCTCACAGGCTCAGCGCTCCCTCCGCGACTCGCGCCACAGCCCCCATCCCTCGCTCCCAGTCGGAACCCCCGTCCCCGGCAGCAACAACAACAATGTCATTGACCGCCCGCTGAACCGCACGCGCGGGTCAGACGTCGCCCTCGGCGCGTGGGCCTTTATGTTTGCCGAGATCGTCGCGTACTCGCAGAGCCGCGTCGACAGCGTTGCCGACCTGGAGAAGAGGTATGGTAGCTCACCCTCTCCGTGTGGACGCTGACCCGCAGGCTGACGGCGCTCGGATACGACGCGGGCCAGCGCATCCTCGCGCTGCTGCTGCTCCGAAACGCACAGCAGCAGAACATGAAGGTAGCTCGAGGACAGAAAGGCGGCTTCGCTGACGGCAGGACCCGCGCAGAGAGCACCGGCTCATCCCCATCCTCCAGTTTGTGCACACACAGGTGTACAAGTACTGCTTTGGCCGCGCGGCGGACGGCCTCGAGCGGAGTGTCGAGGGCGAGGACGAGTGTGAGCAGCTTCATGAAACCCCTTCCAGGGAGGCGCAAGCTGATGGCAGACATGATCACCATGAACCAGCCGCCGCTCACGCAGCACATTTCGATCCCCAAGGACATGTCGCAGCTCAGCTGCGAGGCGTTCACCGCAGGCATCGTCGAGGGTGTCCTGGACGGTCTCGATGTTGTGAGTGCAGCTGAATCTACATCCAAGCTCACACGCAGCCGGCACGCGTCACGGCGCACACAGTCTCGACGGACCAGTACCCGCAGCGCACTGTCATTCTCGTCAAGCTCGACCCGCGCGTGATGGAGCGCGAGGCGACGCTGGGCAAGTAACCTGCCTTTCTTTTGCATTCGCGGCACGCATACCCGCAGCTATATGCATTCCAGATACCCTAGTGTACAATGCTGCGTGCGCCTACCCGCGCTGAAAGTCGAGGACGCCGAGCTTCATGACAGAGTCCCAGTTCTCGTCCCACGTGGACCACTTGGGCTCGACGCCTGCCTGCAGGACCTTGCGGCGGGGTGTGCTCGAGCCCTCGGGCTGGGGAAA
Source organism: Apiotrichum akiyoshidainum (assembly GCA_002973495.1). Classification (NCBI taxonomy): domain Eukaryota; kingdom Fungi; phylum Basidiomycota; class Tremellomycetes; order Trichosporonales; family Trichosporonaceae; genus Apiotrichum; species Apiotrichum akiyoshidainum. Next base: position 5,029 of record PQXP01000076.1, on the reverse strand, counting down.
GTAGGCCTTGAGCGCCTCGAGCTTCGGGGCTTCGGGGAAGCCGCGGAGCGTGTCGATGAGCAGCGCCGCGAGCTCCTCGGGCGTGTCAAACACGCGCCCGTTGACGCCGTCCTGGACCAGCTCGCCGATACACGCAAACCCGCGCGCGAGCACCGGGAGCCCGCAGCCAAACATGTCGACGACCTTCATAGGCAGGTCGCGGCCCGACGACGACTGGTGCATGCTGATGCCGACGTCGCCGCACCCGAGCAGCAGCGGGTAGTCGCGCGCCGACACGAACACGCAGCGGACCGTGACGTCGGGCCAGAGGCCCGCGGCCTCCCTGCGCGCGACCTCGCGCTCAAACGGCGCGCGCAGCTCGCCGCGGCCCGTGATGATCACGACCAGGCGCGGAAGGCCCGCGTCGCCGGCGGACTTTGCGGCCTGGTACGCGTCCAGCGCGGTCAGCAGGTACCCWWMGYCSTCRTYA